>VFFE01007061.1:67973-111708 GCA_008921705.1 Burhinus oedicnemus | reverse complement strand
CAAATATCACAGATTCTGCTTTCCTCCTTACAGAAAACGTAGAAAATATGTAACCGCTCCTCTTTTTTTTAAAAAAAAAAAAAAAAAAAAAAAGGAAAAGGTAAATGACTATATTACTGTGCAATTTAGGAAACTGCTTACATATAGATAATGCTCTAATTCATACAATATCTGTATGAATTTTTAAAGCATTCATATATAATTTATTTTTAAATACTACAGAAATAAACATCTTTGTTCCATAAATCTGTTCTAACCCTCTCTTACAATCTGCAAAATTAATATGTCAGTTCTTCAACACCATATGACTAGGCTTCCAGCAACAAACTACTACCTGAAATGTGAAAGACACAAAGTCACTGTTTATTCTTGTCAGTCCCATGGTTCCACTGCATGTTGTAATATCTTCTTTTCCCAGAGCTACATTTTAGTTATCATGAAGCACTGGTTTCACTTACATATTTAAGTTATTTAATAGCTCATCATCAAAAAAATATATTTTGCAATGAGTTTAGAACAGCTATAATTTAGGTATGTGTATATATATACACTTTAAGGGATGATTCAACAGTATTTCCATGTATATAAGCCATGGTTTATCACAAAACTCTGCAATTTAGCAGCAGTGCTGGTTATACACATCTGCAGGAAGAAACTTATCTCTTTTCACAGAATCACAGAATCACAGGGGTTGGAAGGGACCTCTGGAGATCATCTAGTCCAACCCCTCTGCCAGAGCAGAGTCACCTAGAGCAGGTTGCACAGGAGGGCATCCAGGCGGGTTTGGAATGTCTCCAGAGTTGGAGACTCCACCCCCTCTCTGGGCAGCCTGTTCCAGTGCTCTGGCACCCTCAAAGGAAAGAAGGTCCCCCTCATGTTTAGATGTCTTACCTGCCTCTCTGATCCCTCCTCTCCACCAGACAGGGGAGAGGGCAGGAGCGAAAGAGGAATACCCATTTCTTTCAATAGCTGCTTTGCTCTGCTTCCAAACATGTGTGGATTATCTGAAAAATTATAGTCAAAGAGCTAACTGGTTTATATTCTTTTAAAAGGGATGTGGGCTATGTGGGTAAAAATGTACAATGTCATGCTGTAATTTTAAATTCAAATATAATATAGAAGCTACATTCTTTCATTGCTTTTCTGTCTTGATCTGCGACTACCATATTGATCCATGATCAACGTGATATAGTTGAAGATGTCCCTGCTAATTGCGGGGGAGGTTGGACTAGATGACCTTTAAAGGTCCCTTCCAATCCAAACTACTCTATGATTCTGATGCTATGATTTCTGGGGAAACTATGACCCCAAATAATATACTAAAAAGTAACACGCTATTTTAAATGCTATTAGGGAAAATTTTCAAAAAGCAAGCCTTTCCACTTCAAATCCTTCATTAAGATTGCTATGGTCTTTGTAACCCATCACCTTTTGAGCAGTATAATATGTACCTCCTTATCAAAATTAGAATTCTCTGCTGAAAAAACTACCCACAAAAAAATGGACAAAAAGTCAGATATGTTCTTATTTTCTGGAATTCCATGGCTCTATTCCTCTGAAAAATGAGAGGGGAAAAATATCCCTCTTAACTGTTCTTATGTTTTCAATATTTTTATTGACAATTTTATTAGTAGTTTTATAGAAAAAACACAACAATTTTCTGGGATTTCCCCCACTGTTTACGTGGTGCTGCTGCTTAGTGTCTCCAGTTTCCCAGTTTCTCTATCTACCTTTCCACACATCTTACCAGGCTGGGCTCGGTATCATGCTTCCAGACTTTTAACTAGCACAGACACCACTGTGTACTCCTACTTTGCACCACTGTGTGGTGCAGGCATGCCCAGTTCTTCCACAAGGCAACCTTCCCTGACAAAACATAATTCCAAGGGGGAAAAAAAAAGAAAGGCAAAACAAAACTGACATTTTGGGTTGACAGCAAACCCAGACAGAAAAAAAAATAATCTATTACACAGCATTTGAAAATAGAAGTATATATAGAGAACACACAGATCAGTGATTTTCTACATCTTAATGTTGCCTTTAACATAATATACTAGTGAGCAGATTAAATGCTACTCTTTCTTGTCTTTCTTAAAGAAGCCTTTAGCAAAGTTCTTTTGTACTCCCCAGACTACATACCCTCTGGCTTTCCTCAGGCATAGTAGGAAAAAAATTAAAATGTGATGTGTAGCTCAGTGCTACGCCTTCCTATTTTCTTGAAGAATTACAGAGTGTTCCCTCTGGTGATTTAACACCATCACCTTATACTAAGCTGAGAAGATGTTTTGAGGCGTTATCATGGAGTTTTAAACACAACAATGCTTACACTCCAACTTAACTGCCATACAGGTAGGGGAAAATGCATTAATCCCATTGATTTGGGTGTGAATATATCAATGGTGGGTTTAAGAGAGCAGCAATTACTAATTTAGTCAATTCTGCTATTATTCTGGATCAAAATGGATGTACATCACTAGTGTAACTGTGTGTCACTAAACTAAGGTGAAGGAGGGCTGAATTTGCTTTCTCCCACACATATCTCCTTCACTCTTGATTCCATCTACACTTGTGCTTTTCTGATGAAAAAGTCTTTTCTCTGCCAAGAAATGAATGCAACTGAACATATGCAGAAAGTATGCAAATACACAGGGAAAAGATCTAGAGAGCCCACAGCTACCCTGACTTCAAACAGATAATTGCAATTACTGCTGTCTGTTGCACAGAAACCATTTTATATTGATAAGAAAAAAATCAAAAGGAAGAGGGATGCCACATCTTAGTGGTTAGATGACACACCTTAGATGCCACACCTGAGTAGCTTCTTGGACCAGACAGAAGAGGACAACAGGAGCTGATGTAGTACTCAGGTTGCTTTACCTGAGTAAATTTGCTTTGTACTCATTCCCTGCCCTTATCCCCTTTGAGGCAAGAGGGCAGCGCTCACCAGTGCCATCAAACAATGCTCTTACAGAAATGAGACATGCAGCTGTTTTCCACCAGTTTACTGCTAGACCCATGAACTCAAAAGGACAGAGGTGGAAGGGGAAGAGCAAAAGGACTGGAGCAGGAAGGGGAAGCATTTGCTTCTGAAATTTTGCCCTGGGCTCTCAAACCTTTATCTATTTAAAAAAGAATAGCTTATTTCACCTACGTTAGGAGCTTTCCATCTGCTAAGGACATTGATTATAATTGCTTTTGATTGGCTTCCTGGAACTAATTTGATTTTATACTATTTATCGTTATGGGAACACCACCAAAAAACAGACTGGCTTCCAATTGATCTAGCTTTAAAGTTTATCAATTCAGCAAATAAATTAAATTCTCTCAGCACAAATTATAACTTCATAGAATTGTGTAAATTACCTCAATTCATTAGCAGGCTAAGAAGTTCATAGATATTTACTAGTTTTGACTTTTCATCTTACAGGCAGAACATAGCCCATCGTCTACTGGATACAAAGTGAAACAATAATACATTTTGATGTAATTATTTTCCCCTTAAAATACACTTTTTCTTGTATCTATTGAATAATAAAACCAGCATTTTCATCAACAGTCTTTCTGTTACTTATTCAGCAATGTTCTACAAAGGATCTAAATACTTAATTATTAATGAAGAGGTGGAAGTATGTTAGGGTGACATTGATAATACAAAGACTTAAAAATAAGGATAAATATTTTTATTTCAGAATCTTTTTGTAAAATATATGCTGTCAAAAATACGTGCCACTTTGTAAGGATGAACTTACAGAACAGTAAGCCTGAAAATTTAATTCAAAAACCACTACAGTTCTTTGGGAAGTTTTTTCCTAAAAATATTGTTTTCAGTTAGGTTCTTTCCAACAAACCCTTGCCAGTTTTACAGGAGTTAGGTGAATAGGTAAGGCTTTTCCCATTTTTTGCTCAGCTGGGAACTTAGGCACTGCTTCTCCATTACCACAGTCCAATTCTAAAGCTACTTTAATTCTTAATGCCTTAATCACTTGTGCTTATTAAATTATTTAAAATGTGCTCTGAACAACAAAGAAAAGAAGGATCTTCCTTTGCAGCTAATGAAGCAAAGGAAAGTTCTGGTTTCACACAACCTGAAGGGTTGAATGGGCAACTGAGGAAAGATGCCCTTGATAGTTTTGTTTTATGCTTTTTGCCTTATTTTTCTTCTTACAGAAGAGGGAAATAAAAAATGGGTGAAATAGTAGCAGCAGAGTTGCCATCTTGTTATAAATTTCTTCCCAACAGGAAATCATTATTTTTCCTGGTTCTATTCATTCATAATGTCTCATGATCATCTTCATATTCAGTAATTCTTGCGCCTCAAGATACAGGTTACAAAATCGAGGCCACCGCTCCGGTGTCATCACAGCACCGTGTGCCCAAAGGGTTGTATAGGGAATCTGCATCTTCTCTACTGTTACCTCCTCATGAAAAGCTGTAAAATAGGCAGCAGGTAGAAATATCACAAAAAGGGAGGACTCCAAAGTCCTCTCTTTGGTATCAGGTACAGGAGCTACCAAACAGTGGTGTCTAGCAAGAGATAAACGTAAATATGAAAAGAAAGGGTCAGTGACCGCATAGGGGTGGTACATGGGCATGGCAGGTGGACCAGTGATTGTGTCAGCCCTTTGAACAACCTGTTCTCCACAGGGTTGGAAAGTGCCATCCGAACCCATACATTAACAGTTGCTAACTAGGGGAACGATATACTCCACCTTACCTGCCAAAAATATTCTTTAATGAGACTAAGCACAGAGATGGTACTGTTCAACCACCAAGTACTACCAGCCTTCACAGAGAACGTCCCATGTTATCACATAGAACACAGGGGTCTGGGGGTGGGGTTTTCGTCACTCTCCTTTTTACATTCTTCCTTTCTGCTCTTAGGCTAAGTTTCTCTGCTAAGAGAATTGCTTTAGCAAGGTTTATGAAGTATTAAGCATTCTTCAAGAAAAAAGAAAAAAACAAGCCTACAATGTTAAGATGTGTCTGTCCGAGCAATGCAATAGTTAAAAAGGCTGTTAACTATGCAACCGAAAGACAACTTGGAAGAAATGGTACAACTATGAAATGAGCATAACCGCAGAAGACCACTAAACAGCTTTAAAAAAAAAAAAAAAGTTAAATGACTTCACCAAAATAAAAAGTCAGCTTTTTTCCACTCATCCAAGATCCGTTTTGATATATGTATTTTGTAATATTTTATTACATTGCCAAGTATAAAGAATATTTTGTCTTTCATGAATATAGAGACAAAGCTTCTTGATTCCTGTGCATTTTTTTCTTCTAAATACTCAACAGAGACCTCAAAGGAAACACTGGAACCTACCAGAATTCTCAGAAGTGACAAATAACATGCAAACGGCAGAGTTTATGTTATTTGAATAACCTCCCAAAACTAGACACCAAACAAATCTTGAAACGTATTTGAATTTTATGTATATACAACTACTTAGGTGTGGTAAATATAATAAAATTTGTGATTTTGTGATTTGTGACCTTTTTTTTCCTTAGTAGAAAGGCAACAACACTAAATCAGCAATACATTATTACTACACATTATAGAAATTATCAAGGGTGAAATCAAATTTATTGCAGCTGTAACACTTCCAAAAGAGAACAGGAATCTGGGTCTGTGCCAAAGAACACACTTTGGGCAGTCGATCACATGATCTTCGAAATAACTAAATTAATTTTGTTGTAAAAATAAAAACTAAACCCCACTAAACATCAAAACCAAAGGGTACAAAAGTGATTTCCAGATTGAGAAGGCGGCTTTCTTTAATTTCTTTAACAGCTGCCATGGCATCTAGCTTTCTAAGATGAAATGCAAACATACTTTCTATCAATTACAACCTGTATTTATTCAAAACAAAGGGATTTAAGTGATGAATACCATAAATATAAAGCCTGATTCAGCTCACAGATGAATGCACCTTATCAAAAACTGAAATCACTTAGAGCAGTAGGAGACTTCCAGAAAGCAGGAACAGCAGAAAAAAAACTAGCTTGTCTTCTAATATCCACCCCCAGAATGTCCCAGCTGGGAGATTACAGCCCACATACCAGTTTTTCTTACGGGCCCCAATTCAGAAAAGCATACCTATTCAGGAAAGCACTTAATTAAGCACATGCTTATATGCTTTTCTGAATCAGGTCCATGGTACCATAGGAAATGGGTATAACAGACATAAAATGCATGAGTAAAAGTAACTGAGAACTTAGTTCCATAGCATAAGCTTTCATTTATGTACTTTTGTATTTTTAAGATATGATGCAGTGCTTAAAACATAGCACAGCTAAGCATACTCAACTGTAAAATGCAGTGTGTCCGAAAGGAGGCCTGAGTATAACCATATTCCAGGGCTCAGTTGGTATCTCCCATGCCTAGTCCACTGCTGAAAGTGCTGCAAAAGGTGCAGAGTATTCTTTTTTTGCATTATTTTATTTTCCAGCAGATGGGCAGCTTTGGGCGTATTGATACAATGGCAGGTGGCCAAAGAGCTGTTTGTTACAGCGGTTTGGAGCTACCTAGTTAGAGTTACCAAAAACAGGGAGCAGGGAAGGAAAGAACTCTATACGTGTTAATCATGCACAGGAAAGCTGACTTCAAGAAGGTCGTTCCTTCTTTTTCACTAGCAGCACTGCAGAGCAAAAACTTTGTATTTTCCGTTCCATTGAATGGTGCTTTCTATGAGAAATCCGAAGCCAAAAAAGAAGGTGGCCACCAGCAAGCAAGGTTGCTTTGAGCAAAGCAGGAAGCTGACTGAGGGCACACATGGGCCAGATGGATTAAGAGCCACTGACAAGGTCTGAAAAATGCTGAGTTTTGATACGCTGTCGTATCTGCATGTGATTATTAGCGAGCAGGACAAACCCTGCGGTCTGCACTGCAGAAAACCAAGCCTAAGAATGATAATTATGCATACGGGTGGGAATACCAGATACCTTATTTCGTTTCAAATAACTGTTTTGTTAAAAAAGGTTACTTTCTTCACCTAGTTCACATTGATTTTCTATCACTGAAAAATAACGCTAAGCTGAGTAAAAGTATATAATAGCAGAACCGTTCAGAACATTACACTGAGAATCCCAAACTTTAAAAATACTCTGCTGCCCCTAAGAGCTTTGATCAAAGAGATAAAGGCTAGATTTGCAATCTCCCTCACTGCGAGATAACTGTAATTTTGATATAGGAAAATTAAATAAAAAGCTGCAGTTTCACTCCTTGGTAATTTTTATTAATGCTAGAAATCAGCAGAAACTTCAGTAAGTACCAGCTACTCTGAACTTTGGACTTAACAAACCAGAAACTACACAAACTCTCACATTACTGATGCATTTTGCAGTCAGCCAACCTGTCAAAATGCAGAGGTTTTTGTATAATTCAATTATAGAGTTATTAAATGTAATTCTGTGAAATAATCCTGAAAGCTGAAATAGCCAGGCTAATGAGATATGATTTTCTACTTACACTTTAACTAAACATAACATCATGCAGTTAAACCAAAGGAATAGTTTTTGAGTAGGCAGGATTCATAAACTGAGAACCTGTTGGTCAACCCAACCCTATGTAATGGAAAGGTGTATATAACCTGAGCATACTAACAGTGCTGCAGAGGTATTTCAGGGAGGGAAGCGAGGTTCTTTTCAAGTCGCAGCAACATGACAAATAAGTAGGACAGAAATAGCAGAGGGCAACAAACTCTGCATGCCAATTAATGCATTGCTACCATAGACTGACTGACAGTTTCCAACGGCTTTACTTTTCATCGTGTGACAATCATTGAAGGATCTTTAAAGCATCATGTATCAAATCACAAACCCATTCAATCATGCAGTGGTTTCTTTACTGTGTGCTTTTAGTATGCTGAGTAAGGATGCAGAAGTTACTCTTCTTTGAGTATGAAGATCAGATACTCTATCAGGGGTTCTTTCTTTCTGCATCCCTCAAAACCCATCACCTCCTATAGCCATACCAATGACAAATACTCTGCAGAAGCTGGGTTGGATTTTATTTTTTTTACATGATTCTCTTTAACTCATTCTTTACATCAGTTTCTCTTAATAGCCAAAATACATACATAGCGGTGAATTTACAGGTATGTGCTGGGCACACCCCCTCCCCCCATTACAACTCAAACAAGCATAATCAAATCTTCAAAAATTTGCCAGATTTTCTCTCATCCTTAGACTGAATTTGCTCAAATAACAAACATTTCCAGTATGAACTACAAACCACTGATACATAAAGTGCACACACCTGTTAATCCCACTGCATAACACAGTGAAGGGTCTGTAGGGTTTGTTTTGGTTACCATGTATTTTGTTTCCTTGTGTACTGTTGTTTGGGGAGCCAAGAATTTTCTGAATTAGCAGGTGTTTACTGGCTTATCAAAATTCACTATTTAAAATATGAACATATTTCAGTATTTAAACAGTGACTTTTTTTTGCTGGAGATGTAACAGGTGTTTAAAGTGATTCATAAAAAAAAATCTTCAAACCATTTCCACTAGATTTTATGCATTAAAATATCTACACTGACAGCAAGTGTGGAAATTGTACTTCTTCATATGATACGGGGAGTTTTTAATCCTCAAACCAGCTCTTCCCTTGCATACAAGCAAACAATGTTAACTTACATGTAAATGGAGCAGATGACTCCAAGAAAGGTCAGGATCCGCTGTAAAACTGTGGTGGTCCTAATTTTAAGCTATGATTTCTTTCCTTTAAAGAGAGTTTGCAAATTACTGAAATCCCAGGGAAGCAATAACTCTTAAGCCAAAAAGTATTGCTGGTCTTAGGCACTTAGTCTGCGATTCAATATATACAGCAATAACATTTTAATAAAGATGACTACAACTATTCAAAAGAGTTTAGTGTCATATGAATGGGGGAGGTCTTTAACTGATGGTAGAAAATTGTATTTAATATTTATTTCTAAAACCACATAATCATTTCAAATTGTATATATTGCATAATAAGTATGATATTTTTAAATTCTAGAAGTTTAATGGTTTAAAATGTACCATACTGTATTAGGCAGTGTAAATTAGTTCATAATATATGGCCAATGATATACATAATGATGACCACTGTTGTCACAACTAGAAGACCTCTGCTGGCATAGTAACAGTTATGCTTCCCACTTAATATGCATATCCTCCTAACCATAAATGTTTCTTTTCTTTATATTCAATATATGCAAAGACTTAGTCATATATACACAATTATAAAAAGAGGGGACTGTACATTTGAATAAAATGTAAGTCTTTAGAGTTCCTAAATGTTGTCAAAATTCAAGGACTTGATTCTTGATGAGGGCAGAAAATGGATGTCATGATCTACTGGAATTATACTATAAATCTCTTGGTAGTAAGACAGATGTTGGATGTTTTTCAAAATGTACCGACTAGAGACAGGATCCAGGATATGCAGGCGTACAATGAGACTACTAATGAACCTTAGACTGCTATTCATCATAAACTAGATTCTGGAAAAATTTTTGCCTTCTCCCAAAAGATTTACTCAAACATATTTCAAGCAAAGTGAGCATGTACTGAATGAAGAAAAAAGAAAGCGAAAACATAACATCCCAAATAGCCAAAATGCATTACTAAAGAAATTCAATTTTTTCTTCTATGTACATAACTTTATTCTATTCTCTTAAGGTAGACGGGGATAGAAAGATGGTTGGCTGGAGTAGACACAGTATTTCCCATGCTTTCTTATTATATCACCTACAACAGAACCCTTTAATGCTAGTTGTGCCACAGTGATTTACATTTCTCTGCACCAAAAAGGCACATCTCCTTTGCTACACATCACTTGTATGGGTACTGGGTAGAGCAAGCACAGCAGTTCTCTCTTGTGTTCTAGTACACTCTGCCATTAAAATAATGTCTAAGTAATAGCTTCCTTCAAGCAATTAAGAGAAGTACAACAAGCACAAAAAAGCTGAAGGATGGTTGCAAGCCCACATGGCATCTACCCAGTTATGTATCTTTTCAGTACAAAACAGTGCCAAATACTACACACTGGGCAATACCTTTATTACACTTTATTAGACTTTTAATATTCACTTTTTATTGATGCAGAATAGTCTTGTCAGCTCCAGAAATGAGAGAATGACTTATTCTGTCTTTTTCTTTCCATTTGGAAGGCAGCTACAGTTTCTGGTTTTTCCTAAGATGAATCTTTTCTCCATTTGCCCCCTTTAATCTGACATCATTAAGTTTATGACTTACAGGGCATTATAACCTCACCGCATGTACGATATGATGTCAAACGGGAAGCCCTGGGAATGAAGCCAAGTTCCAGTGGAGCCCAAGGATGTCAAACTCACAAGCATACCTTAGTTTGGCCTTGGGTAATTCGCTCATTGGGTTTCTCTAATATATGGAGGCATCCATATATTATATGGAATACTCCATATAAATGGAGACATCTTCTTCTGGGAAAGCAGAAAAGTCGCAGACGCAAACTTACCAGGTGACATTACTGACATTTATACATAAGAAGACAGCTTAGTCTTTTCCCCCAGCTGAACTCAGCTTACTGTAGACCAAGAAATGGAAGACAACGGCAGAAACATGGTTTTGGTCTTCACATAACAGTAACCTCTTCATATAGCCAAATGCAAAGGCCTCATCTCTGTAGCAGTAGTCACAACAGGGACAAGATTACTGCAGAGATCTTCATCACCATCATAAAAAGTCTTATTATTACAGACAGATTTACACACAGACCTTTGCTGCCTGCTTTGTACTGTGGCATCTGCTAAAGACCATTTTCCAAACCCAAATTTTAAGGGAGACTATTTACACTTCGTTGAGAGAGGAGTCTTATAAACTACAAGGAAGGCTAGAAAAAAAAAAAAAAAAATAAAACAGCTAGAGATATTTCCTGCACAATCTAATATGTCTGTGCCCCTAATGAGCTTCAAGACGTTTATAATGGTCTCATTGCCTGAGACAAATTTTTGTTAATATTAAGCTCAAAAGCCACCACTGAGCAGCAGCAGAATAGCAGGGACTGATTCTACCATTCTCCCCCAGCAACCAGTAGTAAAGGATAGCTGAATACTGGAAACAGACCAGGTTAGCTCCAAACATCAGGGGATGTTCCATGAGCCTCCCCTAGACAACATTTATTTCATTTTTCAAGTAGTACTCAGTCATGGCACTTTGATGCTTTGTTACAGTAGCAGCACTGAAAAATATAAAACAGGAAAAGTAAACACAGTTGCTTAGTGAAACCAACAGCCAAAGAGCCGTGTCTGAACATTTTGACTGTATTATTCACCCCAGCAGGCAGCCATGCTGCATTTCACATTTCTGTATTATGGTATATACTTGGTCAAAGTATCCTCACAGTTGTCATTTACACATTTGGTTACTATTTGCCCCTTTGGATGCTATTTTCCATCTTTTGCTCTCTTTCAGCATTAAAAATTTGCAAGAAAATCACCCACACCCTATACGTTTCTGTGTATACTCTCCATCAAAAATTTCCTCAGTGAAAATGTAAATCTTTCAAAAGAACTGAGCAAAGTATTAAAGATGGTATGAGTATTATATGTTAAACAAAATAAAGGGTTCATCTTTCACCTGTGTAACTTAGCTATGTTCTATGTCTCAATGTAATTCATGAAGAAACAACATTGTGTCTGAACAGTACAGTGTATAGAATATTTGTCATAGACAAATGAGGGTATAGACAATACTTTACACACCTCCTGTATGTTGAGAAAAGCATTCCACATAAAACTGTCAATGCTAGTGTCATTCTTCTGCACTTCAGTCATTGTTTCTGATCTATCCACTGCAGTCCTTCTCTTCGGACGAATTAACATGTGCAGTTGCTACTAGAGCCTTGCTACGAAAGAGGAGGTGAGAAAAAGTTACAGCAATTCAAAGCTGTGTTTATTTTATTTCAGTAAAATAAACAACCTTGTTGACGTTTTCCATTTTTGCTAAGAGTTATAGGACAGCCTTGCCTAGAAAGAATTTTAACAGTACCGTGCTTAAGCAGTGATGGCTCCAGTTAAATCCTTCCCATCCAAGGTGCCAGGTAAGTAGCACAGCATAGACAAGAAAGGAAACCATGCAAACCATGCGCAGCCGAAAATCACAAACTGAGTCTCTTCATTTGAACAATAGCTTAAAATATTACGCATGAAGAAAAACAAACTTTACTGTATTTTCTTCCTCTCACTACCCAGGGAATGGTTCAACTGGAAGAAGACAAAGTCTGCGGGAAGAATACTGGCTACTACTAATGGCAATAAAGTTTCAAACTCCAGAATGGGAAATGTCCATTTCCATAGAAAATAAACGGGAGACTTCCAGTGGAGTTTATCTGCTGTGCCAGGTTTTTTTCCTGTTTTTTTTTTCCTTTTCCTGAGTTTTATGGTGTACTCATTATACATAATCTTTTTAGAAATACACTCTTGATTGTGAATGTTGATATTTTCTCTCATCTTTTTCTGAAACTACGCTAGCAGCAAGTATAATTTTTGAATACTGCAAAGCACTCAGCCAAAAATGTCAGATGTTTTGAAATACCACATCATTCCTGGTTAGACACTGCATCCCATATTCACTAAAGGCCTCCAAGAGTGTCCCTTGAGACTGCTGGAAATCAGAGCAGGACAACTAGTAGGTCAGCTCCTGCTCTTAGGACATGCCAGATGGGTTTCTGTAACTGGTGATTTTAAAGCAGCCACGCTCCAGCCCTTTTACAACCAGCTGGCATCCTTCCTGTTCAATGCATGTCATGTCAAATGAACCCAGAGAGCAAAGAATAAAGCACTGTCCCTGAGATAATTACAGTTTTTCTTTAGCTCCACACTCTTACAGGTAAACTGGGTGAATTTTGCAGCATGATTTGCAGATCTACAATCACGTCAGTGCTGACCGGGTATTATTGCAAGATCAGTTACAAATGGAAGTACATTTAGACATAAAATCTTTTTGATGCACAGTAGGCTGTTCATCAACACGAGATATTCATTCATCCATGAAGGAATATGTAGTAGAAGCTTGCTGACCATTATAGTCTGCTTTTTATCATCATGTATTTTAGCATGTAGACCCCACCAAGATTTCCTTGTCTGGCAAAATATACAATTTTCCATACACCACAGAAGATGAATGTAGCAATTAGGACAATCTAAACACACCTCTTTTTCTCCTGTCCTTTTTAAGTGCTCACATAAACTCTTTGTGCAGTAGCTCTGCTTGACACCCTACTGATAGGCTTTCAACAACTGCTGAATTTTACAGCTGCATGACGCAGAAATAATTACATTGGGATCAGGCTCTATATACATATTTCAATTTTTGTAGACACTAAAAAGAAACATGAACAGGTTAACTATAGCTGCATGGCTACAGAATGTATAAAACACCAATATTCTAAATAATTCTAAGTCTTCTTTTACCAATACACAGACATTTAGACAAAAACATAAAGCAGGTCTGTAGACCTTCCAAACCTATCAATTGCAGACAAATAAGTCACTTCTTCAAACCTGATTATGTTTGGCAGGATGTCATGTTAGGCAATTATTCAGTCTTACTCAGCACAGCTCAACACCAGGATGTTCAACAGAAGTCTATAAGGTTAATATCCAAAACAGAAGACATCCAATAGCATCAGAAAAGCAGCTGCAGTGTACCATTATTGTAATACATCTGCTACCATAGGCATATCCTAAAACACAGTTTAAATTACGTGAATTTAGAGATTTTCAGTAAATAGTTCAGGATAAGATTCTCAAAATTTTAGCTGATTCTACCCTGTTTAAGTTAAAATTACATATTATTTCAGCCTGGAAAGTTCAGGCCAATGTTGAGTCTCGAGGGAAATCTTATCAGTCTGTGTTTGCTTTTGTCAAAATTAAGTGCTATTGAGATCTACTACTAACAAGAAAGAACTGAAGAGTTTATGAACAATCAACCAATGATGCATCACGTAACTGCCCTTGGTTCTACAAAGACTATTATTTTATTACTTTTACCATGAAGTACTAAAAACCCATGAAAACTCATTATCAAAGCTATTTAATTTGGGCAATGAATTTGAGAACATGATAGACAAGCAGTTAGATAACAGACTAAAGAGCAGGATGTCCACATGTTTGTAGCCCATCAAAACTCTAGCACCACTACAAGAACCACTACAACTACATAGAAGAGAATGTACCGAGAAAGAAATAAACACACACAGCTTTTAAGATTATTTAACATAAACTGAATATGTGAATGCGCAAATGACTGGCACTTGAGATTAGTCTAAGTAATTAATCACTTGGAAAGTAGCTAGTAGATACGTAATGGAAGATGATAGCCAGTAGCTCCATGTATGACTCAGTGTACAAGAAACTGATTAAATGTATATGAAGGTAAACCCTGGCTGGATTCACGCTCCTGAACAGTCAGACCCCTGCATATAGGAACTGACTGACAGTACAGAGCATTCCCTCTTGCTGTCTGCTGAGAACGAAGACTCCTGCGTCCAAGGCAGTGAAGGCTGAGTGAATCTGGTTCCTGAAACAAGTGAGATTAAAAGCACCCTGGAACAGCCCACGGCGACTAGCAGGTAAGCAAGTGGAGCTCAAATGCCCATAATGGGTCAGGGTCCCTCAAGGCCAATACCTGCCAGGCTGTTTAAATAAATGCAATTGATAGTGGTTGATGCAAAACACAGGATGACAAGATAATTAACTCCATTAAGTATAGAACACATTGCTCCTTCTGATGGTAAAACCCGCTGAAAGGATGGAAATACGCCACAGACTTCATTGCAGAATTATTTTAATTTCATTGTTTCACAAATTTTCATACTATCAAGTTTACTTCATATCTAAAATAAAACAAGCTAAAAAGGAGGAGCGGCAACAACAGCCTATTCCACTCAAGCAAACGCCTGAACTACTGGAAGCAACGTGCTGCACTCAAGGCACAGGCTACTGGAAGAATTTTAACCAGTACAGTAAGAATCTTTCAATGGGTGGAAGAAAGAGCAAGTAGAAATTTTTCTAACTGCCCGAGAGCCACTGTGCGGTTCATCATATAGTGAAGAAGTTCTTCCCTGCACATAATCCTGTCTGGGCTGATAACTGCACAAATCCGATTTATGCAGACTCACTAAAAAGAATTCCTAAAACTGGTTTAAGCACACATTACTCGCTGCTGGTTTCTGAACTACAATCATAATTTTACTTTTTTAAAGGAGGAATTTAGTATCTATGCTGCCATATCCAGCAACATGATGTTCCCAAGCTGTGCATGTTCACTATGTAAATCTCAAATATGCTCAGGTGGCACCCCAAGGCATCTCAGTACAAAGCCATGGTCAGCCCCACAGGGAAGGTGACTGCGTGACACACTGAAACTTGAAAACCTGTGCTAGCTTTTTAACAGCATTGCTAACTCAAATAAGATGACCATTCTTTTCCATTTCAGAAATACGAGGTTTGCTTTAACTCCTTCCCTTGTATACTTTGACTGAAACACATAAACAAAAATTGCGTGTGACCCAGAACCAAAAACTAAAAATTTAAAGCCAAACACTGTTTCACAAAATCAGGAACGACTAAAGATTTGCACTGTAAAAGATTTACTCCATGACAGAAATCCCATTAGTCACTGCTTCCAAAAAAAAAAAAAAAAAGACAAATCATAAAAAGCAAAAATCAGGGTTACCTAACATTCATTCCTCTATATTTAACCTAAGATTCAGATTTAACACTTCAGCTCCGAGCTCCATATTGCCTTATCAACTTATGTCATACATGCCTTGGAAATTCTATGTCTGGTATTTTCCGGACCGGAGCCTGTGGGGGCTGAAGATGGGAGGCAGAGCAAGAGAAGGAACCAAAGAAGCATTAGGTATCAAAATGCACCTTTTTTCCAGGTCCTCTGAATCGGAGACACCCTCCCCAGTACCTTCCCTGTACCTTCCCTGCTAGTCGGATGTAAAGCAAAAAGCACACTGAAAATACAGCCGAGAATGCCAACCTGCACACACCTCAGCTTAGCAATGAGTCTGAGCAGGATGCCTGAAGGATAAAAACAGCATGTTTAGTCCCCACTTTGAAATCTGTTTCGCAGCAGATTCTCTTCCTTTTGATGCCACCAAATTCTAACTTCAGCAGGTGTTTTTGCAGGGAAAAAAGTAAACCCTTCACATATTCTCCATTAGCATTAAAAAAGCATGTCAATTGGCACTGGAAAGTACTATTGTACAAACTTCTTTCAGAATTTGGTCGGGGAAGCCACACAGCATAGTGAGCACACTAAAAGTATTACATTGGTAATACATATATAATAGCATAATAAGTTGGGCCTTGTTACACTGCTATTTTTATTCCTCTTAAACAATTTAAAAAAAATACTGTAATGTTGCTATTTACCATGCACAGGGTTCCTCTGGGACAAGTTCTGCCTTGAGTTATATTATGGCAAAACTATTTCCATTCACTGTAGCCATAACATTTCAACACTTTTAACTTTTCCTCCTTTAAGCTGCTAGAGAGTTAACCTAATATAAAAGAGGACAAGGATATCACTGTGGTTTAATGGGTCTGCATGTGCTCAATGTGTTTAGGACATACTTTATAAAATATTAAATTAGATTCTTCATCTAGTGTCATTTTATTATTTAAAAATGTAACCCTTGTCTCTGTCATTCCTTTTTTTAATAGCAGTTGACTTGCAAGTCAACTGGTCAGATACTGAGGTAGAGCTCAGAGAAAAGTTACTACAGGGAGAAGAAAGAAACCATGACTGTTATATGATGCTGAACAAATATTAGCCATAGCCACAAATCATTCAGAAGTATTTGCTAATAAAATTTTTCTGAAATTATTGCTTTTATTTTGTACTATATTTCCAAGTCTTTTCCAGAAAAGTATTTAAGCACATGCCTAACTTAAAGCATATGAGAAATCCTGTTGATTTCAGTGGGTTTAATCACATCCCTTAAGTCCCGCACATTCTTCAGCACACTACTGCATCTGGACTTTTTACAATAATCAAATGAGAATAAACCAAATATATGTTCAGTGTAATCCATACTTTTCATGTGAAAATGTAGACATAGCCATTCAACAGACACGAAAGCACCAGGCTTTTAGCCTTACAAAATGAAAGGGCTAGAGAAGATTGATTCACTGTCATATTGACAAATATTTTGTGTGCATTATGAAACTCTGACCACTGTTTACTGAAGAAGAAAGTATTTCTGGACATGTTAACATCACCTTGACACTGTCAAGATCAGAAGCCTAAGCTGATGTACAAACATTATCCTAAGGAAATTATTATATTTTCATTTTACATTCACAGATAGGACTGACATGGACATCCTTGGAAATTTTGTGAGCAATTCTAAGTTAAAATACAATATTGAAATCAATTAAAAGCATAGCATTTATAAATTTGGCATTTTAAATTTAAATCATATCTTACAAGCAAAATCCATCTGCAGAGCTTGAAATGTGTCTGTCAGATTCTGATGATTTAATATAAAGAAGTACCATTTATAAGGAGAGGCAATACCTTTTATTAGACTGGCTCACATGTCCCAAATCTTATGTATACGTGCATATATAGAAACCTTTCCTTAGGCGAGTAAACCCTTGTTGAAGCTCCAAAGAAGGTCTAAGTTGGTCCAGGTTTCAGGCCATGAAAAGAAGTATTTGTGCCTGCAAGTTTTTTCCATTTTTTTTGTAGTGGTATTATCTGTTATAATACAATAGAAGTCACCTCTGATATCCCTACAGCATCAGAGCTAGAACATCACTATTAATACAGAGTTCCATGCTCCTGGAACCCTAGAACCCTCTGTGCAGAAGATGGTATCTACCTTGAGGGAAGTTCATGTAGCTTATGGAAGTAGCCATTTTCCTAAGTAGTTTTATCCCTAAAATTCCAGCCCAGGGCCTCCCTGGAGCCAAGAACACCAATCATAACAAACTACATAGTAGCTATGTGTCGGTCATTGTCAGCGCTCCAAGGACAGGATGTGACAACAGAACATACTTCTTTTATTGGTTTCCCTTGTTATTAAACACAGCCTACACGATGCCTTTCCATTTAAACCTCTGATACTGACTTAGTAACATCTTCCAGGAGACAGGTGGAGAGCTGAACCAGGGGAGACGTGACAGTGCCGATGACAGGAATGCTTCTGTTTGTTTGCCAACCCCTCTTCTCACCTTGTCTTGCAAGGTTACAAGCCATGAACATTATTCTGTCGCATTCTCTTGGATATTTTTTTGAAGAGATTGTCTATTTAGCTTTTAAAGAAAAGTGCTTTCAAATCATACTTTTAATTAATTCAGAAAGAAATGCACATTTCTATTACATGTGCGTCAACGGTGAACATTTGTATCTTTGACCAGTGCCAAACGGTATTTCTCCAATGAATTGCAATTCATACAAAACACGAATCAGCTCAGTTTATTCCATGTGTCAAAATGCATTATCTGCTTCTGAGTTTTGTCTTATTTGGTCTGTCCCATTTGGTAAATGGGAAAAATAAAACACAGACACAAGCACTAATGTAGTTTGGAAAAAGCACCTTCAAATTTAGCACTGGTGGATTACAGTATAGAAATGACAGAATGCTGAAGTGGTAGACGGCAAAGTAATTAGCAAAACAGTATTTATGTGTTCGCAGAGGTTGTTATGCTATATGTAAAGGTCTTGCAGCAGTGAGAGAACAACAGTGATGTTTCTACCTCAAATTTGTGGGAATGTGAAGTATCCAGCCCTGTCAATTTTCTACACTTTCCTGTTAGTTTACAGACAGTGAATTAGGGTATTACATTTTATTCTTGATCCACTGTAGTTCAAAGTGGGTGATAATTTCGGATCATCTGCGGCAAGCCATCTCTCTGTGCCAATTTCTGTGTCTATAGAAAGGGGATAATAAAATACCTAAGCAACTCTCAAAAATGCTCTGAAATATACCTTGGAAAAGACAAACTGATTTTCTTTTACTTTAACTGACTTCAAGTTATGACATTTTCCTTCAGTGATTGTTTTTAGTTAAAAGCAAATAATCACTCATTAAGGGAACTATTTTTTACTTGCTAAACTGAGAATTTCTTCAGAAGGTTCTCACTTACTGATATTTAATATAGTTCATTGCTTTCAATAACAGTGAAATATTTGTGCATAGTGCCAGCATTTCATGACCAGAAGCTAGACCAGGTAACATCCAGAGGTCTCTTTCAACCAACATCGCTAATTTGACACGATGAATTGCCGGTAATATTCCAAACCCTACAAATACTGGTAGCACAGAGATAAGAACCACAACATGCTACGCTGCAGTACGGAACAGTCTTCTAAAGTACAACTGACGTTTAAAACCTCGGCAAAAAGAATTTAAACCATTTTTCATTTCACTGGAAGGCGCTTCAGCCGAAGCCCCGTGCTGCGGCTCCCTGGGCAGGAGCCGGCTGCCCAGCCCGGAGCGGGGGCTGCAGGCACAGGGCTCGAGCGACAGAGGAGTAGCTACAGCTGAAAACTGATCTGCGAGGGGATCACATCCGACACCCTCACAGCTTAAAACAAAAGAAAAACGGGGAAACAACACTGTCCGAAAAGGTTGCCAGTTGTCCAGCTGCAAGTAGGGCATAAATGCAAGTAACAGATATGACAGTCTGTATAATCTGATGAAAAACAAGTAACTTACCCAGGGCACAATGGGGATGATTGTCCGAACCACACAAAAATGAAAACCTGTTCATTCAGGTTTAGCCTCACATCTGCTAGTGTCCTGTCCTACAGCACTGCAATCTATTGTTTAATTCTAGGTTAAAATGAAGTAATCTAAATATGCACACTGTTATATAAAAGGGCCAGGGGATGAAATTACACCAGTTTCTAATAAGGCCCTTTGAAACCCTAAACTAGCAAGTTAGCAGCCAAATTATTTTTCTTCTACTAATACAGATTGAACAGCAGATAACAATTAGAAGAAGATAAAGAGTGTAAAACTTCTGTAGTTCTCAAAATCCTATGTTTGTTTGCTATACCAAGGCACAACAGAGGACTATTTAGGTGCTAAACATTTATCATTTTATTAACCATCTCCAAGAGCAGTCTTAAAAACCTTTTGTCTCCCAATTGCTAGATCCTTCATAAATATAAGATCTGTAAAATTTCCTTCTCTCCCATTTCAAAACTAAATGGAAAAAATTTTAACGTGCATCTTTTGAAAAAGTGTTTCTAGTTAGAATTTATTAAAAATCAGCATATTCATTTTGAACTATAGCACTAATAGTAATATAAAACCTAATGTGTTTCATTATATCTTCTACTTTTGTTTTATTTAGCGTGTATAAAATCTGTGGCAATCACAGTTATTAAAACTACATTTTTACCTAGCTACATGTCTGTGTAAAACCACTTTACGTGGCTAAGCTACGTAAGTAGCAGCTTGCACATGGTGACAGACATCACACCAGAATATAAAAACGACTGTTTGGTTATGTTCTGTCTGTGAAATACACATGCTACTGTTTTCTTCTGTTTCTTTCAGAATACTCATAAACAAATTTCCTTCCCATGCACGATGTACGAGCATATTCTGCATCTGAATTGGGAAAGAAAAAGAGAGTGGTGAGCTCTTTAGAACACACACAGACCCTGCCCCCCGCAGAAGGTACAGTACCACTGAGAAGTCCCAGCCCAGCCCGCTCCATGCCGGCTGCAGGAGCTCCCTGGATCTCAACCGCACCTGAGGGATCCCAACTCTCCTCTGTGTCAGGTAGCAACTTGCATCATTTTCCTGCCGATCTTCAAAATAGAGCTATTCACCTATGCAGTTGCATGTACAGACAGGAAAACCAAAGTATAATAAACTCCCCTCTGATTCTGACTCTTTTGATCACTGTACAGTCTAGATTAAGACTAGATTCCCCCACCTCCGCCACATGGGACTGGGAGGGAGAAGGCAAAGGAAAGCAAGCACGACACATTTCTCGGCACAGAGGCTCTACGGTACGACAAGCAGGCAAGGAGACTGACTTCTGGTCAGTCGGTACACAAGGATTAAAACATGTAGCAGGGGCCAGGAATTTACTACAAATAAAAATAGGGAAAATAACTAAATTAGTGACATAATGCAATAAATGGTGTATATATTACATCTAATCAAGCTGGCATCTCAGAAAACCCAGCAGCTGCTCAATTCAGTCAAATGCAATTCTTCAGAGGCTCAGAGAACAGGGGTGCACTTAGATTTCTGAAGCAGCATGTGGTCACGCAGTCACTGCTCTGAGACCGAAGTGCAAGAGTTTATTTCTTATACGGCAACAGGGATGGCTGTGGAACTGCTCATAAATATGACCATATCAGTTTCACCTGACTGTGAAACAGTTTAAGGACAGGAGTCACAGAACCAATCATTTCTTATTAGTGTAATTTAAAAGACTAGAAGACGGAGTAAACAACAAAAAGTCAAGTTAGAACCATAGTAGGGATCTCAGAATTACAGAGAAGACTGTCACAATAAAAGCTACACTACGGTCCATTATACTTCAGGAGGATGACCTACTTGAACAAATTAGCATAATTTCTCTGAAATAAAACTTGAAAATTAACCTTGTTAAGGTAAAGATGCTTGGCCTCCTTTCCCAAGGATGAAAGGCTCTTAGACTGCCCAGGGAAATTAATTCAATAAAGTAATCTCTCTATTCAGAAAACTCAACTGTCCGTCAAACATACTATCCAACAGCAAGTACCTTCTAGCCCATCTCAGTTGCAGAGACAGGCAGTCTTTCAAGTAACCAAGGACTAGAATATTCGGGGCAACGTGCCAGCACAAGTTTGAGCACAGGTCTTGCATTCATGCTTATTCACACAATCTAATACGCTCGCAGCAGCATCTAGATCCTTAGGCTCCTTGAATTTCCATGATCTAAATCTTACGCACTCAGCTCCCAGAGAGGAATCCTGAAGCCAGAATGAAGTACGTAGGCTCCTTGAACATGTCAACAACCACAAATCCTGCATGATGAGCAGAAACTGCCTAGAGCTAACCAGTAAAAAACGCATTGACCACAACAAAACACCAGGGCAGTACAAGCAGAAGGGCTGTAGGATATACATCTGATACTTTCCTAGAGCTTAAACCACCAAAGCCTCAGCTAGAGAACGCCTCCTTCTACCTGGGATCTCTAGCCCACAGTCCTGCCCTGTGGCTTTTAAAGAAATAAGCCAGAAACACTATTTTCTTTTTTAAAACTTGGCTGTGAGAGGTATAATGGCGAGAAGGCTTTTGAAGTGGGGAAATGAAGGCTCGGCATCTGCTGTAGGCAGATGGGCTTCACACCACAGTTCCTTTTCCCAGGACAGTGCCCAACACCTGGGCGAGATCTTCGTCTGGGTGCTCACCTGGCTGAAGAGAGTGATGAAAGGGGACTCTTCCCACCCATTACGTTGAAGTTCTGCCACCGTTCAGCAAAGACTAAGAATAAACTCTTGTCTTGAATTACAATTTTCTGTGACACTAACAATAGCTAAGGATAGCATATCCTATCTCCATATGCAACATGGCACAGATTTCACCTCAATTTGTAATCTTCAAGACTGTTCTCACACATTAGTATAAAGCTATGTAGTAACTATGCAAAATACTACAGAAATTGGACTACAATAAGGTAGTAAAATGGCTACTAAAGTATGCATTGATGAGGCATCCAGTGGTGCAAAAGCATGTTAATTACTATGAAAACACACTTTTGCACTAAGCTAAACTGGCTCATCTACTTCCTATTAATAACTGTACTGTGTATACTGCACAGAATAATTGTTTCACAGGCTATGAGAGAAGAACTTCTGCTTAATCTTTTATGACCTTTATAAAACTTTATTAAATTATGATGCCATGTAGCTTTTACGTGCTCTAAAGTTTTGGTTGGGAACAGTTTAAATACATAAATATGTGCAGCTGTCCCAAGTAGTGCCACTTAAGACACTGTTAAGACTTTCCAGCTCTGTACCATTTTAAATCAGCAATAAAACTCTAGTCCAAGATAAAGTCTCAGATAGGAGCGATCCATTCAGGAGCAAAGTACTCCTTATTAAAGTAAATTACTGACATTTTAAAAATACATGCAAGCTTTTCTCAGTTCCTTGCAATTGTGTTACCTGTCTTAGGACAAGAGGAAATGGGTTCAAGTTGCAACAGGGGAGGTCTAGGCTGGACATTAGGAAAAAATTTTTCACTGAAAACGTTATCAAACATTGGCACAGGCTGCCCAGGGAGGTGGTTGAGTCACCATCCCTAGATGTGTTTAAAAGTCATGTAGATGTGGTGCTTAGAGAGATGGTTTAGTGGCAGACCTGGTAGAGTAGGGTCAATGGTTGGACTAGATGATCTTAAAGGTCTTTTCCAACCTAAACAATTCTATGAGTCTATGAAAGGTCTCTGCTATAAAAAAAAAATATTAAAACTAGTTTATTCCATGGAAAACCTCTTTAAGTATGTCAGAAATAGAAATATGAAATCCCTTTATTGATCTTTAGTACACTGAGCCCAAGCTGAGACTCGTGGGGATCATGGTACTCACAAAATCTGCCAGTGCTGTGACCACTAGAAATTAAGATGTTAGAAACAAAGCCAATACTTTGGATGGTAAGCCCAGCCAACTTTAAATTTGATCGGAGCATACTGCCTCCTCAGAACTGCAGTCTGGTGGCAAGGAAGTCTGGAGACCACATCCTTAGAGGAGAGGAAAAATTAGAAAGGAAAAAGGAGCAATGTTCACCCTGTTTTTCCCAGCTACTTCATCAATGACAAGGGGAATCTCCCTCTAACAGAGGACAGGGAGATGTAGTGCCAATTCTCACAGTCCCCTTGAAATCCAAGAGAGTCCCGAAACAATTCACGTGTGTCATCTGCCACAGTCTGACCATCTGAAATTTCTCGTTTGCATTTTTGGTACCTCCCGCTTTGGCAAAACTGACAGACCACTACGGATATACATTTTGATACACTTATTTGAACACGGCATACCACTGTGCAAGTTTTTAACATTTTATTCTTCCAGTGTACCTGAATCATATCCATCAGCCCTCCAACAACTCTAGTTCTGCAAAATCCTATATAACTATGATCGTTTTACCTTCAACAGGTAAAAAAGCTTAAACCCACTCATTTCATCTATGAACTAACAAAAGGTTTGAATCTAAAAGCTCAGAAGCTTTTCCCAGATCTTGTTGTAATTCTCAAATCCAAAGTAAGATTCCTTCAAACACAACTTGAACAGAGTTCAATTTATTCCATTCAGTTTAGCAACATTTGTACTTACTGACTGTTCACTTAGATCCTGAGAGTCTTCCATGGAGGTTATTCACCTTTCTTTCCCCCGCAAGTAGAAATTATCTTCCCTTCAACTTACAGCTCGGTAGTCTAAATTAAAGAGAAGAGAAAAAAATAAACATGTTATTCTGTGGTCCTCACTTCTCAGGCAAATCTGCAATAAGCGAACAACCTAACTGAGGCTGTGGTTTCACTAAAATCTGCAGCAACGTTCCCATTGACTTCTATGAAGCCTAATTTCATACAAAATGTTTCAACACCTCCAGTATTATTTTGGAAAGCTATCTAAAATACACCAACAGAAACAGGAACACTCTTAAATAATAATTCTTCAACTCCTGCAAGAAAAAATAGTTATGAAACCAAATCAATAAAAAAGCTAAAATGTTTAATACAGGCAGCTGTTTAAGTAGACAACAAAAGATAACCCTTGGGACAACATATCAGAAAGACAATTATGGAATGCTGAACCAAACTGCTTAATACACATTTAATGATAACCTCTTAGTCATTAAGTGTCTGGCAGAAAAAGGTTATTATGCAATTATCAGCATGAAGTCCCCTCTCTAAGGTCCATTAAATTCCTTTAGGATTAAATAAAATACACAAAGTGGTTTATAACAAGCAGCTCCCTACAAAGTGCTAAATGACAGACATTACCCTAATTATCTGCTATGTCTATGCCTTCTCTCATAGGGCGAATCATCCTCATCAAATATTGAGATCTTCAATAAGAAAATTCTATTTTCTAAGAGTTCTGCAGACTAATGATTACGGCAACCTTAACTATAAAGCCACATGATTATATTACAATCTCCATTCTCAGAAAAGATCCACTTTGGAGTTATGCAAATTTGCACAATTTAGAACAAAACAAGTGCCAGGGTTATTTCATCTCTACAATAAGCATAATAATATTCATCAAAGCTAGTGTCACATTTAAAAGAAAAAAAAATAACAGTATGTAAACACATAAATTAAGGAACCCAAACAACCTGGATTTGTTTAGCAACATTACCTGGATTTGTTTATCAACAGCCACGCCAAGAAACCATTATCTGGAAGTATGCCCAATAACATAAACATATTATGGACCTTTGTTTTAATTTTTGACCAGCAAACACTTATACCTTATGCTACCTCCAACCTGCAGAAACGTAACCGTTACTTACCTGAGGTAAAACATTGCATAGTTCCCTTGGCACTCGCAGAACATTTGAAAGGAACTGGAGCTACACGCCATTGCACCCACATATCCCCATCCGCTGCCTTATGTTGCCCTGCGAATACCTCCTCGCTTAGTCTGAAGTGCCGCTTACTTGCCATACCTCCGTTTACTCCCCAAAACATAACTCCCAGAACTGCCTTTGCATTAGGTATTTTCTACAACATACACACATGCACGTTTACAGCCCCAGTCTGCTTTCTCTCCAATCTCACCTTTATTTCCCCTTTTTCCTGCCACCAGATTACACCCTTGTTTTCCTCTCCTCTTCTCTAAGTTTCAAACAGATTTTCTTTTGCATTTCATTAATTTTTGCCATGATGTTGCAGAAGGAGAAGACCAATTGCAAGCAAATCGTGTTGCATGTATTTCACCTTATCAGAAAGCTGAAAATAATTCCTGTTTTTCAAAATGGCTTCAGTCTCCTCTCGAGTTCAGAGGGATCCAAGACATCGATGTCTTCACCCATGATGCCTTCACCAAAACAGTAACCACCTCCCATGGTTTTTCGGTCAATGTGGAGCCCACACCCTTGTGTTTGTAAAAATCTTCTGTAGTCTTTGTCCAATGGATACAAAAGGGGACCAGAAAGGCTTCTTTAAAACACCCACTACAGGCAAATTTCAGAGAGGAACCTACCAAGAACAGTGGGTATTTTGAGAGAAAGCAGCTCTACGTGGCATTTCCTGCAGCAGTCCCTTCCGAAGGAGGCAATTCCAAACACAAAGGCGAATTTCCACAACCGATCCTAAAATATTCCATTAAGAACTTAAACACAAAATCTGCTTTAATTTAATTAAGAGTTTGAAGAGTATGCATGTTCTTGCATTAGTAAGATTGCCTGCAGAAAGAAACAGTCAAGCACTCGATAGTAAAATACAAGATTTGGAACAAATTGCTTGACTAATTTCTAAGTTTGCCGACGGAAAGTCAGTACCTGGCTTGCATTCAAACATTAAATGCTCTAATTCTGTCTGTCGGTCACTGAAGATGACAGATCCATCACTTTCTGTGGGAAACTCAACTACAACTCAACTACGGATCCATACCATAATAGACAGACCCATATTCATGTTTCTTTCCATATTGGTCACGATGCTAACCAAAGCACACTGAAATCAACAGATGGATGTCACCTTTTGCCTTAAAAAATAAAGTTTATCAGTATTTTAAACACATCCTGACCATGTGAGGCCAACAGAGTTTTACTATTAAGAACTCCCTATAACTCACCCACAATATGTGTGTTGTGTCCCAAAATTCAGACGGATGTATCCACTGGAACACATCACTGAATAAGACACTTGTATTACTCACCTTCTAAAAATGACTGACCTTCACAAATTTTTGAACTTACTTTAGTGGATTGCAAGACAAAGACAAGCTTGTTTGATCTTTGCAGAAATACACAATGTGTTAATATACCCTTTGCACAAACATGCTGTATTAGAATAGTTTCTAGGGCACTGTTGCTCATCTTCCCACTGCCTCAAAATTCAAATACTCTTACTGAAAATGGAGCTTTTTTAAATAAAATTCAGAATTAATATTTTATCAGTATTCTACCTATCAACAGCTAAATCCTGCTACATTTTGAGCCCAGTTAAAGCGGCTGATTATAACCAACTGCTAACACAATGATTTTTATAATGGCAGTTATGCCAATTGCACTTAGACCAAATCCTTTAGGGTTTAGTTTTATAAATTTGTAAAAGAGGAGAAAAACCATTAGAGAAGTCAGTGATTTAAATAAGACCAACATTACTCCCTAATAAAGATATAAAATTAAAGGATAATAGTAACCTCGTGCTGTTTTATGAGGCAATAATCCAGTTACCAATTCAACCTTGTAGTTTATCCCATCAAGAGAACCAGATTAAAAACAGAGGGAGGGAGGGCACTCTTATCCCTATTATATTGCAAGTGCTTCTAACCGGGTTTAAATATTTTTAAAACTGTTGTTAAAAGTCCTAAACTCACAGACAAGCCAGAATGAAGAAAAATGCCTGTTTCTGCTCTTGATCCAGTCCTTGCAGATGTGGCTTTAAAACTGATGAAGTGTTTTATGCTCCCAGATAAAAATTTTACCTTTCTAAGAAATGTCTTAATTAGGAGGATTCCTGACTTTCCTCATCAACAAATGCATTTAAATCTAATTTTTTATTTATTTATTTTTATCTGGGGGAATAAAACACTTCATCAAATTTAAACTGCAACTTCCAGGACTCGACCATGAGGAGAAACATGTGTTTCCTCCCAGAGATACACCCATAAGTTAAAAAAAAAACCCAAAAACAACTACTTGAGGATCTGCTGCATAATGCTTTGTAAATGACTGAAAATGTAAGACAGCAAGGACGCGATCTCTCCCCTCACAATGATTTCTTCAGAAAATTAGGATTGCAACAAATAAACAACTGACTGAGGTAGTTTCATTTTCTACGGGACATCTAATAAGATCCTGTGCTGCAATTTTCACAAGCTCAAGACAGAATGTGAAGCCTGGGGATCCACAGGTTAAAAAAACAGCCTTAAAGCACTTGACGTTTCCCAAGAGTATTTCAGAGGCTGCTTCGGGCCCTCCAGTCAGCCAGATGGAGAGATGGAGCTCCAAGAAGAATCCATCATCTGGAAGAGGAGTTTGGCCATCAGACAAAAATTTTCCTCCCTTTTCACTTCAACCCAAAAACTTAGGAAGAAAGTCCTCTCTTGGTCCACTAGGAGTTGGTCTTCTTAAATGAAATTGTGGGGGTGTGGTCCTCAGTTTCTACTACAACAATTTTTTTCGCATGATAATCTCCTTGGGCACATTGTCAGGTTCTTTTTATTCTGTTTCATCTGAAGAACACCTGCTTCTGCTGAGGTTACATCACAGTGATGCTCTGGCAGTATAGTACATAAGCTTCAGGATCCCAGTCAAATTTACTATATTGTTCTTTACATTTTGAAAAGTGCCGATAAGAAGCCTAGAGAATAACCAGAAAGGATGCTGCTGTGGTTAACACAATTAATTCATAGCCACAAAGAACAACTCATTTCTGTCACAGTCACAGGTTGAGAGTCAAAATGTTAAGTGAGAAGTGGTCACAGATAGAGCAATTTCTCATTTTCTAGCGCTCTACTTCAGAAACCTGTGATAGCAGAAGTACTTAGCGCTTATAACTGCAACGGAACATATGCAGGACATGCAGCAAGCAGTAAGGTGCCAACAAATGAGGACGTGCTCCAGGGGCTGAACTCCCCCAGCTCAGGCAAGCCTCTGGCTGGGTTTGCACCTTCCTACAGAACATCTGAGGAGAGCGAAGCACCTCTGAGGCACTGTGAAAGGTTACGCAAGGCAGGTAAGGAGAAAATGAATTGCTCTAGAATCAGCGCAAGGAACTAGTGCGTATGCGCTGCAGTCTCACTAAATTAGATGGTTTCATGCTCGTTGTTTCCCATGAAACTCATTTCTTTGAAGGAACAGGAGAGGGGGTACAGGCAGTAACAAACAGGCACCGCCTAACATTCAGTCATCTCTCACTGAGGAAAACATTCTTCTAGTTGTCTGCATGCATATCACACGTAGTCTCATGTGAAAAAGATAAAATACACCCTAAATTAAAAGAAAACCAAATGCTGATTTATAAGCATTTCAACTTAGCCTGTATCTACAGTCCAAAATTGTATTTTGGACAGTAAAAACATACTACTTTCTCAGTCCCTAATAGTATCACATTTGGAAAAGAAGAAAGATCCATGCCCTAGATGAGTAATGAGATTGATGGGCTTTATAACCTAGCTTTCTTCAAAACTCAAGTGAAACTATTAGCAGGCAACTCAGTAAGAAAAACACACTAATATAATCACAGAGCTTCCTAGAAAATAGAGATCACTGTGTGTGCTTTGGTAGAAAAAAAAAGACATTCGCTTTCTCACCTTATGTTGTAAGGCAAAATGAAAACTCAGCTCTCAACATAATCTCAGAAAAGCTATTGCTTGATGCATTTCTAACTAAATTTAGAACTAATTTATATGTGTGTATATATTTATATTAACTAATGTTTAGCCTCTTTGGCTTTTGTGTTTTCTCTTATACAAGTGCTGTGTTTTCTTGAAAGGAGTGTCAACCCTAATAAAAACAATTCTTCTTTACTGGAAAAAACAGTAAGAAACATTATCATCTATACCTAACTTCAAGGGAGAGCAAATGACTAACAAATTTTAAATACCATAAACATAATAAACCGTTAAAAAGGCAAGCAAAGCCATCCTGACAGTATGACCTAGTCAGGGACATGTACTGCTTTCCTGAAGAAAACTGGCAGGTGGAGAGAAAGCATACAGAATTTTAGCTTTTTCTTCTTTAGCTCTCAATTTTTTCTTTTTGCATTCCTTTTAATCAGAAGGATTCTTGCAGGAAGTAGAAGTGGCTTGGGAATCTTGCATGCCTATTTAGGCTTAGCTGAGGTAACTGCTCTTCACCTCCTGATATCAAGGCGAGTGAAATGAGCCTCCTGAAACGCTCATATTGCATTGTAGAAACAAATCTTGCTCCACAGTCTACAGAATTACGGGAAATATGGAATGTCTGCCTTTCCCTTCCTCTTCTTCTAATACTTCTTTCTTCCTCAGGCTGTCATCCCTAGAGGGTTAGATACGGCTCTTTTCGGATCAGTTTGGTTTCAGTCCACTTTTAGCTTGTTGAGCACGAGAATTTTACCCTTGGAGAAGTTTCAGAGCTTTCTGGAACCCTTTGTAGCACACCCGGGACCCCCTTCTCCACGTATTAGTGACCTCCAAAGTGCTGAGCTCCTTCCCGACCCAGAGCCCTCGGGTCTGCAGCCGGCGGGGCCGCACGCTGCCCACCCTCCATATTCCGCTTATTTCAGCTCCCAGCAGGGCCAGCGGCCCCTGCTGGAGGGAAATCAACTTCCCGGGGGTTTGCGTTCTGCTGAGCATCTGCCTACATTAATTTGCACTTGCAGATGGATTGCTTCGATAGAGAAGATACAGTATTCCTTGTTTTGAATTACCAGAATTACTCTAGCAGTTGATACAACAACTCATGCAACTTCCATAGCCTTCTGAGCACGGATGAATTTCCTGCCTACTGCAACCACGCACAGTCCTGCTCCTCATTTACAGGGCAGGAGTACAGGAGGGATTTCCAGGATATACTGAAAAGCAAGCAGACCCAGCCTCTCCCTCTCAGAGCCCGTACCTGGGTGAGAGCGTACCAGCTGGATGCAGGGGGCTGCGCAGGGCACCCTTCAGGACCCGCTCAGCATTCTCATCCCAGCGCAGTATCCGGCATGGACGTGCGTCAGAACATGCGTATGTCTAAACTGGCTATACAGTATATATTCTAATGTATATACTGGCTACACAATATATGGTCTAATGTATATAGAAACCATGCTTCCGAACTCAAAAATTTTCAAGGTGCAATGTCAGACGTTACTAGCACAAAAAAACAAAATAGGAATTAAAAATAAAATCCTGGTATTCCATCATCAGGGCACAGATAACCCCAAAGCTCAGATTCACAGAAGATCTGCCTGTTATCCCTGCTGGAGATGAAAGAGTGTTTGTTCCTGGTAACACAGCACAGCCGTTTCCCCACCTTGAGACAAAAGAATTATCCATACTGGGTTACCATGTATGTTAAGAACAGGGAAGGGGTCTTCAACACCCATCAGGTGTTTACAGTTCTGTGCTCATCTAGTTTCCTTTTACTTTCTCCCTCCCCTGAAAAATTACACATCTATAACTGGAACATAATTTGTTATTTCCATCTTCCTTTCCGAGCATGTGAATTCATGACAGACATTAAATATGGCAATCAAACCAGACACAATTCATGCCACCAAACCGTAATACACTGAAAACCTCTTAAATTTCAAGTCAAATAATTGGCTTTCATGCCAGTCGCTATACATTTGCTACACACAGTCTTGTAAATTCTGCATGGTCTTCGGTGAACGCTTGTCTAACTGTGAGTTTAGTGCAGTTTGCTTCCTTGAACTGAGTTTCCTCAAGGGTGGCATTGCTTGTGTGGTACTTGTGGACATTTTATTCAAGAACAATTAAGATGATATTCGCGCTCTGCATCAGGTACTTCTAACTTAGAAACAAATCACACCACCCCAAAACATTTGATACCAGTCAAAAGGAAGCATCAAGACAAAAAAGCACAGCAACACAGATCATGAAGTCTCTGCATCAGTTACATACATAAAACAGGTAAGAAATGGAAAGGGTCTACGAGAAGAGATCTGCCTGCTGTTCCATTATCATCATACAACAAAACAAGTGGGAAAACAGGAAAACAGAAAGACTTCTTGGCAAATGGTAAACAACTGCAAGCACGTAACTCATTGACTTTAGGTAAAATAATACTTCAGTGTAGAATTTCTCTCTCTTGCAAAAGCAGGTACCAATTTTACAGGCACCCAAATATGGCTAAAACCAACTCCCCTACTCTTCCTACCATTCCCACCCCATACCTGTGCAACAAATAAGAAGGATTTAAGAATTTCAGCACACAGAATTATAAAGTCAGGAATTCCTCCCTTATCCTAACATTGCACAATACGCCATGAAATTGCCGAGATTGAAACCAGAGCTGCAAATCCACTGACGCTTGCGGGCTTCCCAACTGTGAGAGACCTCTTCACTCACGCTTAGATAAGGCTTGCAGCTACACAGATCTCTTCTGACTCATTCCAGATTAATCAATTACAGATTATTCCATCCAGAAATAAATAAAACAAATGCTGAGACTGTTTCTGGCTTGGATTTGTAAACAAATCTATCTAGAATCCCACTGTGTTCCCCTAAAAATGAAGGGAAATTGATTTGCAAAAAAATTAAACGCAGTGTTTTCAACCTCATGATTGATCAAACCCACACAATCTTTACCAAAAAGAAAGATGGTTCCCAGGGGGAAAAAAAAATGTAGTGCAAAGATGCCACAGAGAGAAGCATACTCTTTCAGAATTCTAATAAAAATTTTAGTTTTATTTTCCTACTAGCTGGCCATTTCAGTGTTTTGAACAACTAGATTTTTTTAGGGGGAAACATTATGTTTTTACTATATGCCATATTTTGGTTAATTTCTGAGACATTTTCCTTCTCTTTTTTGTAGAAAATAGCTGAAAACAAACCAAATAAAACATTTCAGTTCTTTATAAACAAGCCACTGAAAACAGAAAGAAAAAGGCTATGCTTGGTTAGCCAGAATATTTAAAGAACCACTGTCAGCTTCAAAATATTAATTATTTGTTATTTCCTTTCCCCAAAAGACATGTCAAATTTTCACACACACACAAAAAAAACCCCCCACCTTGTGACACAAAAATAACATAAGGTAACAATAAAGGTTATTTCTAAAACAGAAACCCTACTTATCATTTTAGAACTTAGGAAAACCTAAAACTGAGCACATCCTCCAGGTAAAAGCGAACAGCAGTTTTACAAGGCTGGGTAAATTAACCCAAAGAATCCAATCACATGTTAAAATGAAAGTCATGAGAGAGTAGTATCTATACACCCTATTTGTTTTAAAAAGCCATGCCACAGTTTGAAGAGTGTATTCAGCAGTATGAGTATGCAATGATGGTTACCGAAGAAGCTCTACTGCTCTCTAAGATTCCTAGAAACATCCTGATGAAGGAGGAAGCTCGCAGCTTGCCCTTCCTTTTCAGCTGTCAGCATCACTGCCCGCCCCTGAGCAGCAGCTGCCATTCCTGTTACTGCAAGTGTTTCACACACGGTTCTTCAATGGAACATTTTGAAATACCAGAAAGAAATATAAAAATAAAGCCACCAAAAATAAACATGGGTGCTTTGGTTCTGGTTTGGTAGGAGAAATGCAACCTTTTTCTTAATTAAAGTTGACAGTAACCCCTAAATACTGCATTTGAGAAAGTGTTCCATTTTCAAGGAATTACTGAACAATGGGAAACAAAAAATGCGAATGCAAAACTGTCCCAGAATAAGGAACTCCTGCTGGTGCCAGCACACAGCTGAGCTGGTTTCTGACAGAACGGAAGGACAATTATCACTCATCAAACGTAACACTGCTGCACCGTGGCTATCAAGTTAAACTGAAACCATCAGACCACAATGAATGAAAAGTAGCAAAATCCCTATGTGCCACCTTTGGGCAGCACAAAGAAAATGCTAAAACCCATGTCAGAAGTGCTGTGTAGTCTACATTTTTTATGTTGATGATCCTCACAAGAGCTGTCTGCACTCATTTCGGTTCCTGGCCCATCAGCAGTCTCCATACACAACTGAAATGCCGTGAAGTTCATAGAATCATAGAATCACTGAGGTTGGAAGGGACCTTTAAGATCATTGAGTCCATCCCACAGGCTAGTCTCTTTTACTAAGAGCCAACACTAAGTGTGCAACACAAAGTAATTGTAAAAAACAGGTATTCCCAGATTTTAACTATAACAACTGCTTTGACAATGGATCCTTTACCAGATTTCCTTTCCCCCATTTAGATATTTATTAGCTGTGATCAAACTATGCTGTATTCTTCTTTGGTAAACTAACACCTGCTCATCCTTTGGAAGACAAGTTTTCCAATTGTTTAACTACTCCTCTGGTCTGGTATCTGAAGCTTCTCCAAATTTTCACGCTTCCTTTCTAAAGCTAAAAGCGGGCACAGCTTTCCAGTAGTAGCTGCACCTATACTATCTACACAGGTAATGGAACTACTCCTTTTTTGGCTATGATACCATCCTTATCATTTGCTATGGCCTCCAGTTGTTTTCTTAAATAAACCGCTGCCTTGTAGTGAAGCACATACCGTCTGCTTCCTCTCAGGTTGCTGAACAAGCCAGACTACTCTTAGCAATCTGCTCCCTTCATTATTTACTCTTCCCTCAGTCTTTGTAGTAGCAGTACTGTAGGCATTACAGTCTAACGACAGAAGGGCAAGAAATTTTGGAAGAAGAAAGACCTCTTTTATTAGGTCAGCAATAGATCTAATCAAAGGTATTACTTCTTGTACAACTTACTAATCTTTGTGTCACAGGTAAAATAATAGTTTTTGATTTGATGACTAGCCCCTGAAAAACTCTTTGTAATACTGTCCTCTTTAAAGACTCATTAACAATAAGTATTTTTGAAATCTAGTTTGCTGTTTAATCCATTTCATTTGTGCCAAGTTGATTTGGTATCCTTCAAGTTTATTAATCAAAAAGTTTATTAATCAAAAAGTCACGTCAACTCAAAACCCTTACAGAACTTTATTACATCACTGCTCTTACCTCTAGAAATCAAACTTGTACTCACATCAGAAATAATACCGCTAGTTTGGCATGCTCGAGTGTTCATAAACCCATGATGTGGTATAGCATGCATATTTCAGTGTTATATGGGAACAACATACAAAAGGCATTTGGAATGTGATAGCATGTAAGTTAATACTTTGTGACAGCGGAGACTAATCAAAAATAGTTGCCATAAATTGAGCACTTGTCTACAGTGACAGCTAAGTAATGGCCACTTTTGAGAAATTATTCCACTTCTTTCCCCAGGAATAGTGGTAAAAGAATGCAGCCCGTCATAAGTGCTGCAGCCCTTGGCGATGACGTTCTCCTTCTACTGTAGTTATGCTCTGCCTGTCCCCTGTGAGCCCAGCTTTGGGACAGCCATGCACAGACCAGGGAAAGTTCTACCATCCGGTATCACATTTGAACTCCTGCCTGCCTGTGAGAACATCATAGCTGTCCCCTCCAAAGGTACCATAACCTTCGCTATTGTTTTAACCTGCATATATATCTGCAAATTATCTGCAGCAACTTTAGTTTTAGTTCAAAAAGACCACATCAACAAAACCTTTTGGTTAAATATCAAGGGATCATTTTTGTAGACAATGTTTTCATTCTGAAAAATTCCACCTATCCCGCAGACTTGACCCTGCACTTCAGTTAATAGAGGTGGCAGATTAGGTAACGGAGACTGTGGTTCCACAGCTATTTCTGCAGCGCCGGTGCCAGGCTTGGCAGTGCGGGTGCTGCCACTCATTCCGACCTTTGCCTCGTTGCCAGCACAGCTGTTTGTGAACCACAGCAAGGAATGGATCCAGCTTAAACGAGCGGCCAGCAGAGGAGGGGTAAAGGACTCCTTAAGAAGCACTGCCACCAAACGTGAAACCATAGCTTTGTGCGCTTCTGTTCTCTGCCACAGAAAACGGAATGGATGTAGGAACTTCAGATATGATTGGTCACACACAGCAACGCGTCACATGCAGATTACTGCTAATATGAACCAATACACCTAGCAAACCATGTAAAAACAGAGCAAAATCATAGAATCATAGAATGGTTAGAGTTGGAAGGGACCTTAAAGATCATCTAGTTCCAACCCCGCTGCCATGGGCAAGGACATTTCCTACTAGACCAGGTCACCCAAAGCCCCATCCAGCCTGGCCTTGAACACCTCCTTCCAGGGATGGGGCCTCCGCAGCTTCTCTGGGCAACCTGTTCCAGTGTCTCACCACCCTCACAGTAAAGAGTTTCTTCCTAATATCTAATGTAAATCTACCCTTTTGCAGTTTAAAACTGATACTCCTCATCCTATCACTACACTCCCTGATAAAGAGTCCCTCCCCATCTTTCCTGTAGGCCCCCTTTAGTTACTGGAAGGCTGCTGTAAGATCTCCCCGGAGCCTTCTCTTGACCAGGCTGAACAACCTCAGCTCTTTCAGATGGACCCCTTCCTACAGACCTCACAATCAAACTGCCACACCTTAGTCCTGATCTGACAGCACCTCTTGAGCTGCAGTTCCAATCCTGGACTTCCTTCAATGCAGAATGAGCAAGACCTCAAAAACATGGGTAGTTTCACAACTATCAAGGAGGAACTCCTTCCATTTCATTTGTCTTAAGCCAAAAATCTGGCTACTCAGCTAGCCCTTTGAGAAATTAGACTATAGTTTAATCAGAAAATTGGAAAACAAGCTGAATCATAGCTAAATAGCTACCAAAAATGACTAGGAAACACATCAGCTGGCCATTTTAGCTGAAAGACCCTACTCTTCTTCTTGCAAGTGACTCCCAGCCATACTGCTGCACAGTGGGCTCAACACTCAGACGGCGCTTTGAACACAAAAACTGCTTCTCTGAAGGAGCGATCAGCTGAACCAAATTAATGTGAACATTACACCCGCTCCTTCTATCACACCAGATTGGAATAAACATAAAAATAGGCGGCTGAGTGGAAAAGTACTTTAATCTTTCCACTTGGAAAACCTACCACAGTTCCAAATCTTGCCTTGGGATAACCTGAAAACTTTATTTTGGAGACCCTTTCCCAGAATATAATTATTCTGTTTGTAAAACCTCTATACCATTCAGCCCTACTAGTTTCTAGCTCCTTAGTTCTCTGCATCAAGAAGGCCAGAACAGGAACATGAGGCTGAGGCTGAGTTGCATTGCTAGAACTTGGCAGAGGAAACGTGCGTAAGCTGCCTGAGCTGTGCCTGGTTTTCTGAAACCATGTCTACGCTGGGACATTCAGGAGAGCTGGAAGAAAGACCTCACATATAGCATGATGTCAGGATGCATAAACCCTCGGAGTGTACAGAGGCTGGTTTAGCTTCCCTCACTTGGGAGTAAGGTGAATTTCATTCTCTGTGACTCTCTGGGAATACACTACAGTAAATAAAAAGGAACATCCAGGTAGGAGTTAACATAGTAAGTGGACTTCACACCTTTTACTGAATAGGCTTGGCATCCATGAAATGTCCCTGAGTAAATGCAACCTGACTGTTCACTTATATGAGCAACAAGTTGCCTGAAAGGAATTAAAGGAATATAGTCAATTAACAATATTTCTAACTGCATCATTTTTAGGAATACGATTATTGTAAAAGGCATTTCTGTGGTCATTTATAAAGTGCTGTAAAAATAAATTCTAACATAGGAGTAGGAAAATGTCTAAAAATGGAAGAAAACATGAATATATGATTTTGACATTTATATTTAACTGTCCTTTGTTTTTTCTAAGTATTGCAGGATTACTCCTCTGTGCATGTGATCTCACACATATAAAATATCCTACCATACCTCCCCCAAAAAACAGACTGCACTAAGAATAGAGGACTAGATACTCATCTGGCATAATGTGAGACCACTCCAGTAATTTCAACATTCCTACTCCAATTTGCAACAGCTAAGGATCTGGCACAAAACATCAAGCTAAGTTTCCAATTACCTCATGCACCAGCATTGATTTCAATAGTTACATACACATAGTCATAGAGGAGAATTATTTGAAAAGTTGCAAACTCAGCTCTGTATTTCTTTCACTTTTGTGGTCTAAATCAGACCCTCCATGGTATTTTAATCTAGGTTTTTGTGGTTTAATTATATATGTGTCAAGAGCAGAATACTTACTTGCTGCATCTACCCAATTATAAAAAAGGCAGTAGTAATTTTTTATACTGCTGACAATGTCAACTTATACTGGGTCATTTCACAATAATAATAAATTTTAGTGTTGCCAAAAATCTATTACGTATTAACTTAAATATGTAAGTAAAAAGTTATCGACTATATGAAAATTAGTCTTCTATATGTTAATATTTTGCAGGTTGCCTTGGGAGGTTTTTTTGCAACTTGCTGCTCCAAATTAGTCAAATTTTATAGTTCAGCCACAATAGGAGGCTACCTTGGTATAAAGACACAGTATTCACTCAGCCCAGACAGACTCAGTTCTTCAGAGAGAGCACTTAAATTACATACAATTAAACAGCCCTACACCTAGTCCTGCAACATTACTCGCAACGCTGTACTTCTATGGACAGCTGCTTAATGAAGAATCGCCATAATTTTATTTATTTTTTTAATTCTAGGAAAGGGACACAGACCCCCAGAGGAATTTAACACAGAAAACCTTCAAAATCCTGCTTTTCAAATCCATGGTAATTGCAGTCTAGATCAGAATTTAGTGTTTAGTACCTCAGCCTAATAGCTTAAGACCAAATATATCCTAGTCTCACTGGTATATGGACCTCCAAAAGTTCTGAAGGTAATCATTCCTCATTATTATCTTCCCTTACCATGAAGAAATTTTAAACAAATTGAAAATAAAATGCTTAAACTTTAGTATTCCTCAGACAGCCATTAGCATTTGACATTGTGCTCAAAAGTCTGACAACTAGCCTATATACAATCCTGGGAGTGAGACTGCCCAGTGATGCATTTTGATATAGGATAATCAATCATCAAAGTAATTTTACTGTTTAACATTAAAGCAAAAGGCAGGCCAGCTATTTGACACACTTTCTCAGGCTTAGAGACAAAAAGAAGAAACTGCTTTAAAATAGTTTTCACCAGGGTCCCGTATTACAGGCATCCCAAAAGGAATCTTTCTGGCAGTATTACAACCTACAATGTGGACTAAAAATGTAAGGTTTATTGCCTTTTCAAATAAATTTTATTCTTTACTTGACAGATAAGCACTCTTCACATCTGAGCTTTCGCCCTGCAAAGTGCATCCAAGTTCCTTTAAGCACTTCTGATTTAATGACAGATTTAATAACATTGCAACACAGAAGTGTGGACTTGGCCAAAAAAATTATTTCATAAAAATTTGATTTCTGTACAGCAACATCTAAAATGTCATCTAATACATACAAGTAAAGCAGAAAGTTTGTAATGTATATTGTAAAGCCTGGGGCTTCGATAGGTAAAACATCTACTGACTTTAAGAGACCATAAAGATAATTTATTTTTAATAACAATTTTTATTTCATTTTAAAAGAGTAGCATTTTATGCCTTCAGTAGAACCATGCCCTGAAATCTCAGGGGTGATTAAAGGGCCATGCCAAAGCTGAAAGGTTTCAAATATCAAACTATACTATTATGTCAGGGCCAGCAAGATCAATTAGCACTTTTCAATGACAGAAAAGGTTAAGTTGGACACACATTTACACAATCTTTAAATCCAAGAAAAAAGAAAAATAGCACGTATTAAGTTAATACCACATATTAAAAGTTTACTTATAAACCTCTCAGTTGATGACCAAATATCAAAACTCTTCTTCCACTTGCACAACATAACTACTGCTTTTCTAATGCAAAATGGCAAGAAGATTATAGATACGTTAGACAGTAGAAATAACATTGGATTCTCAAGTACAAAGTAAAAACGAAAGACATCTGAGTGTTTCTGCTGCCAGACCTGGTTTAGTGCCGAATTTTCAAAAAGCTTAAAAAACACATGATAAACTTGACAGATGTCTGTTAGTCTGATGCCCCTGTGTTTGCATTCCTCTTGCAAATCCTGACAACACTAAAAATGAATGATAATGAGTAAGTAAGCCTATTCCCATGTTCAACTGAAAGACAAATAGAAAACTACCATACAACAAAAACCACAAATTAAAAACACTAATCTGTGAATTAACTCATCTTAAATCCGGAAAAAAGCAAGTGTACACCTTCTGCAATTAAAAGTCATACAGAAACACGCACACCAGGAAGCAAGGCAACTTAGTTTCAGTTGTAAGTATCAGAAGAATACTCACTGGAAGTACAGGTATGCTAGAAGTTAATTCGATACCTCTTAATAAAAGCGGCGCTGCAGTAAACATAGCTTGAACAAAGTACCAGGTTATAATATCAAATAAAGTCAGTATAAATTCTCAATAAAAGTACAGAAGATGAAGAAAACCTAAGGAAAAAGCACACTGTGTTGAAATTGGTGATTTATATTGGAATTGCATTATTTTGAGTAAAAGTAAAGCAAGATTACTTTTGTTCAATGACGTATTTCAAACCGTCTTTTTTTTTAAAGCCCACTTCTCTATTTATTTCTTCAAGGAGTGATTTGAAATATTTACTACCAGACAGTACCTAATTTTAGGTTTTAAGTGCTTTAACAGCTCTATGAAATATGATCAGCAGCTGCAATATAGAAGTATGCTGAATAAACTCTCCTTATAAAAAGGGAGACCTGTTTTACCCTGAGTCCATAAAATCCCTACTTTCAAGAAAGAAAAAGATAACACAGAAAAAAATAGTAGTTGCGTCCTAGAGCATTTGACAGAAATTTCAGGGATTTCTTTCTTTTTTCTGAATCAACTTTCATATTTAATAGAGGAAAAAGTAGTTGAAAGTTTAACACTGGAAGATTGCATTGAACATCCTGTAATACCACCAGGTCATCAAGGAAACAGACAGGTACCTTTCCCATACCAAATGGCAGTGTTTAACATTGATTAATTCTAGGACTGAAAGATAAAAGTTGCATAAAGTTTAAAGAGTAGCTCTCAAAGCTTGCATCAGAGGCTAAAAATATGCAACAGGATACTATCTATAGCTGTATTTCTAGTTGCCTTGTTCGAAACATTTTAACTGGGAACCCACTGGTTTTCTGCTCAGTAAATGCCTTGTTTAGAATGTATCTATCCCATTGGCATTATCCATACAGAAGAATAAATTTCCGTTGCAGTGTTGTGAAGCCATTAATAAATATAAATCCAGCAAGAGTAACCTTCAACTAAATTTATTAGCAGTACAACCATATATGCACACAATTTGTAACTGCATATGAATTAGCTGAACAAAGATACATAAAAGATTAGTCAACATACTCCTCTTTCATTTTTATTAAATTTGATTGAAGAACATTCGGTAACATAAATACCAGAATTTTCAAAAGAAAGCGAGAGCTGTTTCAGACGTAGCCCAGCTAATGTTAGATGTGAAACATAGAGGAAGAATCACGGGGAAGACAGAGAAATGTCAATCTCTATTTCCACTTTACTCACAGTATGATACATATTGTAGGTATGCAAACATTTGTTGTTCGGCAGCATTTTCAGAATTACTAGGAGAAAAAGTCAAACCCACAGTCGTTTTACAAAACTGCTCTTTTGAGTGTTAAGGAAATGAAACAATGATATAACCTGAGCTTTAATGCAAAGTACACTCTTCAAATAACAAATAAACACCGAGGTCAGACCAAAAAAAAAAAAATATTTACCATACAGAAAAGATGCTTGCTTTGTATCCTTCACTCTAAATCTAAACTGTTGATTACTTCCTCTTAAATACACTTTCTCGTCTCAGCAAGCGAAGCACGTAAAACAAAACTCAGAAAACTGAAAATACTGGTTTCTTACTGTTCTAGCATGACTTCATGCTTAAACTCGAATCGGCCAAGGCGCTCCCCTGTCTGGTACAGCGTGCCTCCCAGGATTTTTGTAAATACCAGCTATTTCACATCGCCGCTCGCGAGATAAACCTATGCCCCCGTGTGCTCCGCTTTAAATCCTGCCCGCGGGATAACGGGAAGGCAGCACCGTACCTACTTGGCTCTTAGCGGCAGTTTCATAAATGTAAATGAAACTTTAGATGCCAATTACTGATTGGCAGCGGTGCTGCCGTGGGATCCCGCTCTCCCTGCTCGGTGGGAAGCGCGGCGGGGCCGCTCCCCCGCGGGTGGGTGCCGGGCGGCGGCCCCGGGGCACCCCCCGCCGCCCGGGCAGGGCGCGGAGCCCCCGCGGCTCGGGGAGAACCGCCGCCGGAGCCGTGTGAAACCCAGCCGGCGGTTTTCCGCGGGTGTCTGATTTTGGAAGTGTCTGTAATGACAGCCGGGGAGGCAAATTAATGGCCAACAGCCCACTGGGTTTGAACACGGAGAATCCTGTTACCTTCTCACGGATCAAGTACACACACATACACACACACACCAGAGGCTTCCCCACGTGGAAACGCTTTCAAACCAAAACACAAGACCCCGCATCGCCGGCGGGACCCCCGCGCCGGGGCTTTCCTGCGCCTCCGTCCCCCGGCGCAGCGGGGACCCGCGGCGGGGGCGGGGGCGAGGTGGGACAACCCGAAAACGCACCGTTTTGTCTTTAAACCACAAGGAAAACAAGCCGGGGCGGGGGAGGGGAAGGGCAGGAGGGATCCCTCAGGGAGAGGAAACGGCGAGAAACAAAAACAACGGGCAGCTCTGTCCCCGCTCCCCTCGGACACCGGGAGAGGCGGCAGCCGGCCGGGAGGCAGCCTGTCCCCGTCCGCCGGCAGCCCGAAGGCTGCACGCCCGCCCCGCTCCGCCCGGAGGAGGGAAGGCAGCCGAGACCCCCGAGCGCTGCCGGCGGCTGGGGCAGAGCGGGGCCCGGGGGCGGCCGGCGGAACCCGCCTCCGCCGCCGCCTGTGCCTGCGGGTCCCGGCCGAGCTGCCTCAACCCCCCCCGCGCTGCCCAGACCCCAGCCTCGCTGGCAGAAACGGGTGTTTCGGGAAGGGGCTCGCTCCCGTCCCTGCGTGTTTTCATGCCGCTCTGGCCGGAGGCGCCCCCCCGCCGCCAGAAAACTTGTTACCTCCCAGCCTCCGGTCGAGCCGCCGCCGGCCCCGGCTCCAGCCCCGGCCCTCGCAGGCGCGGTCGGGCGGCAGGGCGACCCGGCGGCCGGCTGAGCCCTCCCGCTCGCCCTGCCTCCCGCCTCGCCCGGGCGGGCCGGCACCCCTCCCGGCTGCTGGCGGGGCGCAGCCCGCGCCCCCGTTCCCGCCGCCACGGGGGTGAGCGGGAGGCGCAGGCGGGGAACAATGCGATGGCAGCCGGCACGGCTTGCGCCGCTCTCGGGGCTTACCCCAGCAGCCACGGTAACAACCAGTCGAAGAGGGGTGAGGGCAAAACGGCAGGGACTGTCACCTGGAGAGAAGCAGAAAGTCCGGCTGGGCCGACAAAAAGTCATCCCGTCCGCACCGGAGACCAGGGGGTTTTTTTGCAACCGAACTCGCGTGGGGCCGGGGGAGAAAGCCCGTCTCTGCCCCGCGATGGACGGCTCCACTGCTCCTTCCCATCACGTTCGTTTCACAGCAACTTTTTTTTTTTTTTTTTTTTTGTTATCGGACCAACACGAAAACAATGTTAAATAAACCCTAAACACAAGCACACGCACACACCCATCTCCTCGGACACATGCACATGCGACAGGGAACCGGTTTCCTCCACCTCTGAGCAGGAGGGGTGGGAGGGAGACTCGGGGACGGGGAAGTCAGAGAGACACTCACCTTCTCGCTGCCGGGATACGCCGCTACCTTTATTTTAGGGCTGCTCCTTATTTATTTATTCTCGTCCCTTCTCCGAGCCGAGGTTCCCCTTTTGCACTGTTCCTCTGGCAAAAACAGGACATCCCCTCTACAAGTCCCCC
>VFFE01007061.1:0-67953 GCA_008921705.1 Burhinus oedicnemus | reverse complement strand
GGTGTGTGTGGGGTGGGGGGGGTAGATGGAGGAGGAGGCTGGTACGGGAGAAGCCAAACACTCCTCGCACTTCAGCGAGTGCAACCAGTTGCCTCTCACGCACAGGCACGTAGAAAGTTTCCCTGGCAAGGGACGGGACTTTGCTAAGGAAAGGTAACCCCCTGCCTCCCAAAAAGGTCGTCCCGGGAGCGGGGAGGTGAAGGGCCAGGAGCCAGCGCAGCCCCGGGGCGCCGCTTTGCACTTGTGCCGGGAGGTGCCGCCGGGGCTGCGCCCTGTGCCGGCCCCTGCTCGGCGGGGGAGCCGGGCTGCCCCCGCCGCCCCCCGGGCCGCCCCGCTCAGCACGCCTGCGCTGCCGCCGCCCCGGCCGCCGGCCCGCCGTCACCCCGCTGCCCCCCGCGCTGTCCCGGCTGTCGCGCACCCCCAGAGTAGCCCCTGCCCGCCGGCCGCCCGTCCCCCTGCCCGGGGCCTGGACCCTTCCCCTTCACTAGTCCCGGGCACCTACAGCCGGTAGCGATGGGGACAGAGGAGGAGCGGGCCCTGAAGGGCACGGGTCGTGAGTCAGCCCGTGGTTGACTAATGCTGATCCACTCGAGTACAGGTACCAAAGTCTGCACTTCACTTTTTCCTTGTGTTTCTTCTACCGTGAACCAGCACTGTAAAGTAATCCTGACTTTTGGGGAAGGTTGGGAGCATATGAATGATCAAGTATGCTCAAGCGCTACACGACAGGACCTGTTGCTGTACCCTTTTATACGATGCATTTGTCTCCTTCCTCTCAAGTCGGTCAGTGCGGACGGAGACAAAGTCCTCTCCTGCTTGTAAACTGAACGCTCTTTTCTGCTGGAAATTCAGCAGCTGCCTTTGGTCCTCTTTGCTACCTAGTGTGAGGAAGCAGAAGAAAACCCCTAATGCTAGTCACATTTCATACTCTTGTCTTTCACCTTGTATTACCTCCTGAGTATTGTTTCACTGGGGGGATTGGGTGGCTCTTGTTCAACCAGCTGCATCACCCTCTTGTCAGGTAACTTCACTCTCCAAAGGGTGTAAGTCAAAAATTAAAAAGAGGAGGCAAAAGTTAGGCCCCATAGCTGGAGAAAGGTGTAAGAAAAAAGTCTTGGTTTTCAGAAGTACTGAATGTCAGAAGCTTTTGAGGTCAGCAAGTCACATGAAATGAGGAAAAAAAAAAGTATGTATTTGTGAAGACGCTTTCCTACCTGCCTTCTATTTGCTTACTTTACATTCAGTGATATTACTTAAAGCATAGTTTTACTCAAGCTGTCTGCCTTTGAATTTCATAATTTGCATTCAACAAATTGTACTAACGTGGTCATCTTTCTCCTAAATAATTTTGGACTTAAGATGACTAAATCTTCATGAAAACAAGTCTATAAAAACCCGGTTTTTGCTGTCTTGGGAGAGTCGCCACTCAGAAAGAGAACAGACTTGGAAAACTCTTTTGACCTACACAAATACAGCTAGAAAAACATTTAAACTAAAAAAGCCCCCAAAAGCCAGCCTTCAAATTGGCATAGTGTAGGACAAGCCAGAAATATGAAGTGAACTTTGAAACTGAGAGTTTAGAGAGTAACTGGCAGGGGGGAAAACTCAGATTTGCAGGAAATAATTGCCATTGACAACCCTGCCGCAGAGTAACAGTCGTGGCTAACGCCAGCACCCATCTTCCTAACGGGCTCCTTCTGTAGGGAAACGTGCTAACAACTCCTTCCTTTCGAGAGGACTTTTGTGAACGGCAGCGGTCTAACATGAGGTACTTGAGCACGATAATGAAGGTTTTCTGAAGTCTGGTTTCCTTCCACTTTACTTCAGTGAAGCAAATTCCTGCTACAGGGAACAGTCCCCTAGTAACATGGGTTGTTTTAATAGACATATCACTTTAAAGCAAGCTTTTAACCATGTGTTGCACCCTCTCTTAAAATGTAAGATACAGCTGACTTGAAAAGAGTATGTATGATCTTTGTTTGATGTAACATGTTTCAAATTGAGGGGGGTTGGGAGAACCGCACTGCTATTATATGGTACGGACCCCAGACAAGTCTCCCATTAAGCGGCCTGGCCTTGCTGTCGTTGAACCACGTTGCTATTTTGCTGTTGATTTCGGTGAGAGCGGGCAGGGTCATGCACCAAACTAATGACCGTTTGGCTGGGTCCCATGTTCTGAAGGAAGTCCTACAGAAACTGATCTCATAACCAAACACTAATTTTTCATAGTGTTTTATTGTAAATATGACTTTCCCAGGTAGGAATTAAATGATGATTTTGGTTAAATCGGTGCCTTTGGCCTGAAGTAAATTCCCGTGAGCTCAGTGGAAGGGCTTTCAGAAAATGGCAAACCCAAAATCTAGTGCAATATACTGAGTCATATAAATGACTCTGTGTGACCATATAGAGCCCTGCATTGAGAAGGTCATGCTAGAAATAGTCCTAACAGAGCCCAAGGAAGGGCTGTAGGATCCACTTTTACACCAGAATAGAAGAATAATACCTTATCCATTTAAAGCAACTGGGGAATGTATGTAGGCAGGATGTAATTATCTAGACTGGTATTCGGCCAGGCACTCCTACACTTGCAAAAACTACCATAGGGTGTTTAATGACCGCAAGTGCTCGGTATCCTTGTTTTTACCTCTTATATAAAGACAGCACTTGTGATCATATACCTTATGCTGGTTCAATACTGAGTCAGCAGAAGAATGTTGCCCTGCACAAATACCAGTTCATACAGTAACTTGGATTTCCTTGGAGGTCTTCCGTGCAAATAGTATAGACCCAACCCTACTTACCTTGTGCAATCTAATGAGATTACAGCCATAAGTACTATGGTTCCAGATAATCATGTTTGCGTATGTTACTACAAACAAGATGGGCTTTAGAATCTTTGTAAATAATTTTGAAATTAAACTGATATGCTTTTACATTGCATCTCAGTGACAATAAGATTTTGTAGTTGTTTAAGCAAAGGGATTATACTTAGTTATTCTGAGAAAATCTAATGACAGTCAGCCGCTATTTTGGCAATGTATCATTGTTATGATTTATTGAAGTGCCTACCATATGCCGCATCCAGTTTAGGTACTTGCTGTAAATTTTGTTTTACAAAAGCAGGGCTTTGAAATAGGGTTTCTTATTTTCAGGTTCAAGTATGAAGTCCAAAAGTGTGTTAATTAGGCAAAGTTTGTTGATCTGTGTACTTAAGGTTATTATCGGTGCTTCATGGCTTTATAGTCATAAAAAGAAAGAATGAATGGGGGTTCTTTTGCCCTGGTTATCAGATTTCAGGTTTAAGAAGACGGTGACCCACCCTTTTCAGTAATCCGACATGCAGGGTTCAGCTGTGGGTTCAAAAGCAGGTTACAACTGGCGAGTCCTTGTGAACGTGAAGTGCCAACTCTGCCTTTATGTTATATAACCTGCTTTTCGGTTTCAGTTCTCAAGTAGGCCATCATTTCAGCGTTATTTAGATTTCCATGTATTTTTTTTAATCCAAACAAATCTGACCTCAATCATAAGGTTCCGTGGCTCCAAATAGCTGAGCTTTTCTAATATTTTATTTTGAGTGCCTACGTTCAATACTTCATCACATAGATATGTGCTGCGGGCAGTGCCAAACACGGTGCCAGGGGTGTCCTCAATTACCTTCAGGGCTCACCAGGAGAGGGCTCTGTTCTGCATCCCATGCACAGACGAAAGTCCCACTGAAATTAGTTTTGTCTTTAAAGCTTTCTTGAAACAAAGCTGGCTAAGTGCAAAGGAAAACCTGCATTTTTCAGCTGGCTGTGCAGGCAGAAATCAAGCATGTGTGCTTGATAATTTTAGTTTGCATCCTGCAAATATAACAGGATCTTTTTTTCCTTCCTGGGAGAGACCCACTCTGCTTCCAGCAAGATAACCATTTCTTCATGTTTCCTGAAAGTTTCATGAAGTTTCATTTAAATAATTCATGGAGCCTACTTAGACAAAGTGCTGGGCCATACTTTTTTTTCTGAGGAATCGTGTCTTCTCTGTCACTGTGGGACACAAAAACTACGTCTGCACTGATCAGGGCTAGCACACAGATCTGTTAGCTTGCTTTTTGGCATGGTTTTGCTCTCACCAGTTAGTGTTCTCCTAAAAAAAGCTCTGGTGCAGTTCAGGGTATGGTATCGGCCAAGGACCGTTCCCAGTGCTTTGTCTGGTCCAGCCATCCTGTGCTGGAGAAAAAGAGAGTTGATAACGAGAGCTTTAGCCGTACAGAAACACTTCTCTGGCAGATGGCCCCGGACCATTTACTAGGGCAGATGTAGCCTGAAAGCCACTCTTAGACCTGCCGGTGTGTCAGGTTGTTGGGAGGTGGGAGAGATGTCAGGGCTGGTGTTACCTCACCTCCAGAACCTCTGGCACTGGGGGAAGGCTGAGGGTGTGTCCCACATCCATCCGTGTTTATTCTGGCAGTAGAACCTTGTTTCAGATTTCATTTTATCACAAATGAAATAAAGAGCAATCCTTGGGTGATTTATAAAAATGTGAACATTTTAATCTGTTTCATTGAACATTAGTTCTGCTGCTTAGTGTAATTCCCTTGTATTTGCTTTTTATCAGTTTCACATTAAATGTAGTTTCCCAACTTTCTGACTACTTCTAGGAATTTCAGCCATCTTTTAATACTCCTCTCTGCTTATTTATATTCCTTTTACAACTTTCTTCAGCAGAATAACTTCGAGATGGCCACCATGCTATTTCTATAAATCTATTTAAAACATCCTCAAATAGAACCCAACATTTTGAAAAGAGTTTTCAGTTACCTATATAGGTAACATAGACAAAGACATGATATAATCACTTTACTGTCACTGATCAGAAATGGTCTATGTCAGAGTACTCATGTTTAAGTCAGCTATCAGGCATGTTGAGGTTTCCAGTGAAACCAGTGGCAAAGCATTCATCAATGTCGTTGTCAGCAGGATTGAGCTCGTTATGCAGTAAACTCAAATACAGATTCATGCCAAGAACTTTTTACTACACTGTAACATCATATTGTTGCTGTATTGCATTATAATATAATAACATATATTCAGTAAAGAATAATTGGCCATGAGCTTTTTCACATCTTCTATAAAAGTAAAAATGTCATTGCCAAATGACGCTACAAATGACATTGCATATTACCACTACACTAAAAATAACTTTGTTTCTTCCAGAAGCACGATTGAATTCCATTCTCCTAGTAGTATAAGATTAACTGAAGCTCAGGCAATTTCACTCATTTATTTGCAGGTGGTGTGCAATAGAGGAAGGAAACACAGAAAAACTATAAAATGAAAAGCAGAGATTCCAAAAAATTATGTCAAAGTGTGTTTTCAGAAAACCTGTTTTATTTCAGAGTTCAATTTCCTTTCTCCTGTTCTATTCAAAGACATTAGACATCTCTGAACTTGTAAATTACAGCTCCAAAAGTATATATAGATTTAAGCTGCTAGTTTAGTTGCAGCACTGTAAGTATGGTAATAGGCAGAAAGCCGGGCACAGCATTTAGGAACCATTATCCTTCATTTTCAGAAAGTATTACAATGTTGTCTTGTGTTGGGATATTCCTGACCAGACTCTTCAGGTGTTAGTTTCTGTGAGGACCTCATCCTGAATCTCAGAGATACCAATTAGGAATATACTGCTTAGGTTACTTTAAGAACATTTAAACAGCAGTTGTTGAGGTCTGTTTTGTACATGGCTGTGAGTTAATCCTGAGGGCAAGCTCCTTATTAAATCATTCTTTGTGCACTGAAATCTTAGGACATCCAGCAAGAGGTAAGTTTGTTCCGTTCTGGCTGTGAAGTAATAAACGTACTCTGAAAGAATCATTGATGTTCATGGCTTCTGCATTCTTCCAATGGGTCCAGCCTGTTTATGTAACGTATTATTAGTTATTAATGTAGTTATATTTACATTTGGTTACTTGTTAACGTTTACTCATAATGTATACATTCTGCTTGGAGGTCTTATTGCACTCTGTAAACACAGAAACCGGCACGGTCCCTGCCCCAGGGATCTTACAAGCTAGCCCCATGTGAACTGCACAAAAGATATTAATAATATAATTTCCTCTGGCATGGTCATCCACCAGTTGAAGTCAATGGACAGAAGCACTTCAGTTTTAGTATTAACTTGAACATACCTTGATGCGTATCTGTAGCTTTCATGGGGACATTATTACTGTAATTACAGTGGACTGCATATATGATGGAACAGACTTTCAGTAGAGAAGCAGGTAATTGTTTGATGTACTTTGTGAAACCATCAGCTCCAAATTATAAGCGAGATACGAAGATGCTAATGTGAAACTATTTAAGGCCATATAGCCTTGTTTCAGCTAACTGAAAAATGTTGATACATCAAGAGCTGGGCAGTAGTCAGCTGATTTTCCCAAATCAGAAAAGTAGAGATTACGTGCCTTCTCAGTTCCATTTTTGGGGAAGAGCTTGTCATACAGATTGCTGGGTGTGACTTAGTATTGATGCAAGGGTACCTGCACATCTTTCCATTAGTTTGCAGTTGGGCAACAGCAGTTCTGGGACAGGAAAAGGACATTTTTGACAATGGTCTCCAAAGCAGTCCTGAGTAGGTTAAAACAGGAGGCAGAGAGGGTCATCAAGATAAATGTGCTCTGCTGAACCTCTGTCCTTTCTCACCCCTCTCCCGTTATATTCTTTTTTTTCCTAGTAACAAATAATTTAAAATTTTTTAAAGAGCTAAACCCAAATGGTGTAGATTTTGCCACAGCTCCTAAATTGTTCTGAGACCTACAAGTAGTTATTTCAGCTCTGGTTTCAGAGCATCTTTGCTATTATAGTGAAAAAGAGAGGGTGCAGGAAAGGGACACAAGGGATGTGGACCACAGATGACAACAAAGCAGTTAATGTAATTCTCCACTCCTTGTCCTATGGTACACCTCCTCATTAAAAGACATACAAAGTTCTCTTCATCTTTTGCATGAGTTGACTATACTTGGGATTGGCTGTGTAAGTACCTTATTAGCATTTGAATGACCTGTACTGCTAGGTAAATGAAACTGGAGATTGAACTTCATGTCGAAAGAAAAAAAATATACATATCCTAAAAGGTGGCAGCCTGTGTTTCATTTTCCCTGCCCCATATCCTGTTCTGGGAAAACTTTTCTCCACTTCTGACTTAATAAAAGCATGTACACATTCTGAGCTTTTTATATATATATATATATATTTTTTTATTATTCACACTTTTGAAGCACAGAGAGGGACCAATTTAAAGGGCCTAAAATCTGGGGAGAGTTTTGCTCTGGAAACAATTATTTTTGTTGAGGACTATTGATGAGGTGATTACCTAAGAATTCAGTGGTAGGAAATTGAAGAGGAGGCAATTTCTGAGTTTTGAAAGATCATCAATAACAAGTGAAAACAAGTCAGGTTTCTCCATGGATTGTTTATATAAGAGTAGTTGTTGATAAATGAACTTCAGATTGGGTATTAGAGGTACATAGTGTGCGAAGTGTAATAACAGTTTTACTGCTCAGAGCTTGTGAAGACTGCATAATTTACAGGCAATTTACTCAGCCTTTGCAAACAAATAGTAAAATCCTTATAGAATCACAGAATCATAGGATGGTTAGAGTTGGAAGGGACCTTAAAGATCATCTAGTTCCAACCACCCTGCCATGGGCAAGGACACCTCCCACTAGACCTGGTGGCTCAAAGCCCCATCCAACCTGGTCTTGAACATTTCCAGGGATGAGGCCTCCACAGCTTCCCTGGGCAACCTGTTCCAGTGCCTCACCACCCTCGGAGTGAAAAATTTCTTCCCAAGATCTATTCTAAATCTACCCCCTTCCAGTTTGAAGCCATTACCCCTCGTCCTATCACTACATGGCCTTGTAAAACGTCCCTCACCAGATTTCTTGTAGGCCCCTTTCAGATACTGGAAGGCTGCTATAAGGTCTCCCCGGAGCCTTCTCTTGTCCGGGCTGAACAACCTCAACTCTCTCAGCCTGTCCTCATAGGAGAGGTGCTCCAGCCCTCTGATCATCTTCATGGCCCTCCTCTGGACCTGCTCCAACAGGTCCGTGTCCTTCTTGTGCTGAGGACTCCAAAGCTGGACACAGTACTCCTCATCCTTGTGTATCCTGTTAACAATGGTTTTTTGGTGGTTTTTTTTTTTTTTAACATTTATCAATTTTCCTTAGGTTTTATTTTTGCAAACAGACAACAACTTTGAAAATAACTTCACTCTATTATGGATGGAGTCTAGTATTACCTACTGGGGGGGGGGGGGGGGGGGGGGGAGGAAGAGGAATTAATAAATTAGTAGTTCCATATGTTAGGTAATTTCAACCACAGATGATGCTCAGATATGTGGTATCATGGCTTTGCTCTAACAGTGTAGTAGTTAAAGCTTGGTCTTACCATAGTTAGCAGCAAGAGGAGATGCTGTGTTAGTTATGTGAATAGGCAGTTAGTTATGCAAAGTCATATTGAGTGAATTGACTGAAAAGGAGGGAGGTGGGCATTGCTGGAGCTCTTTCTTCACTCTGCCAGGTTCAGTGCACCTTCCGCATGATGTGGCAGAGTTGTTCTCCCACATTCCTTCCACGTACCTTCCCTTCTGAAGATGAATGGTAATGACATTTATATCATAATGCCAGGAGAAAAACAGGAATATTCTTGTATCAGATTTGTTCGCATCTATTTGAAAGTTTAAAAAATGTTTTGTCATGGTGAAAGCGTTTCAGGAGGAAAAGATTAACAGAGGGCAAGTGAAGTAGTTTGCTCAAGTATCCAGGAACCTTCTTACTTGTCCTGTTTGGTATCATGCATAGTGCAGTAAATGAATAGTAACGTCAAACAGGACTTCTGGAAGGGAGAGGTACTGCTGAAGTAATTAATACTTTCTTAAAAACCAGAAAAGTTTGAGTCGGAGGAAGCATGAGGTTTGTTTCAGCAATTATTCTCGAGCAGAACAATCTGGAAAAGCAAAGCGATATTGCCCCAACATACAGCCAAGTGACAGCCAGGAAGGATGAGTGCAGCTAGTTCCCTAGAGAGGAGCTAGATTTCCTCTGTCAGAAAAAAGAACCACAAAAAGAAGTTTCTCAGCCCACATAGGTAAAAATATGTGTTGATTTTTTTTAACTGTAATGTCATGAATATTTTGATGAAAATTAGAGTAAGGAAAAATAATCTCTGTAATTTTGATTCTGGGAAGTACTTGGCAATTAAAATTTTTACAGATTTTAATGATGGAGAAACAGGCCTAAAGAACAGACCTAAATAAGATTTTCAGTAGGAGGGAGTTCTTGGTCTAAAGTCTTCCAAGGTTCTGCAGTAGTTGCAGCCTGTGTTATTACCTGCAAGAAATGCCCATGGAAGGAGGAGTTACACTCTTGTAACAGCTGAGTTTGGTGACATTTATAATGTTGAGATAACAAGGTGTTGACATTGGCCCGTATTTTTTCCCCTTGTGATCATGTTCTGTTCGAAGTGACTCAATATGTATCATATTTGTATTGCAAATACCACATCTGTAGTTTGTACACAAATGCTTGAGGGATTTATTGTCCATGTTATATTTAATTCTCTAAATTAAATATACATATTTACAGTTAAATTAGAGTTTTGAGGCAGTTTGCATTTAGTAGAATTTCATTTAAGTCTAAGGCACCATTCTTTATGCCTTATTTTAGTCTCTTGAGAACTGCCAATTCATTTTCTGTTTCAGTTCTCTGGATTTTTCTAGTTTTAATTCTGGCATCTTCCACTTACATTGTAAAATCATTCCATTAGTATTGTCGTATTGTAGAAGCTGCATTTTATTAAAAGAATACTTAACACTTTTTTGAGATTTCCCTGGCATTTAGTCATACATCAATGGTGTCAAGTTTACTCTTTGTAATGTGCATAAATATTTCTAACACTATTTTACAGAAGACAAGAAACTAAAGCATGAGTGATTCTTTTCAGGGAACCATACAAAGTCCAAGTTTGACAGATCTTGCATAGGAACGGAGCTTTGGTTACCCAGGTACCTCATATCATGAGGCTGTAAACAAATTCTCTGTCTACAGGAGAAGCAGGTGGTGAATGCTGTCAGTGAGACTTCTTCCACCACCACAAGAATCCTAAGCTAGTGTTTGCCCTAGTGCTTGGGCAAGTCGTAAATACTAAATATGTGAAAAAACACACATGTCAAAAGTCAAGAAAAGAGGAAGGAGAAAACCACAGATATGTAAAAGAAAAGAATCTTTCAAACATCTACAGGTTTAGCGGTTATTTCATTCTCTATGTTGATTATAGTTATGCTAAAATGACTGTAGAAGGAGGGTAAGTTTGCAGCATTGGAAGTCTCTAATTTAAAAAAACTTCCATCAACTGTAATGTTCCTGACCTCATGGTGGTTATCATCTGGCAATGTTTTTCTGGAAAACAGAAATTGATTACGACCCTCAGGTCCCATTCTCACATGCCCTGTAGTAGCTGGGGTTGGGGAACCGGTGGGAAGAATACACTGCTGTCACTCAGCAGTGGTCTTTCTGGCTAATTAAAGAGGAGCACTGACAGGCTCTGAAAAGAATCCTGTCAGCTCCCATCAATTAGAACAATGTGACATATTACATGAGTCCTGAGGAAAGGTTTTTAAAGAAAGAAAAAGCAAAGGTAGGCAAATAAAGTCCCCACAGGGATAATGGGATGATCCTGCAGAGGCAGCTAAAGTGATGCTAAAGAGGACGCTGTCTTTCCCTAGCTTCCACATCATAGCTTCATCTGTATCACAGAAATTTATACAACTCAAATTAACAATGCTGTGGGAAAACAATAGAGAATTCCAGATTTGTTCTTGCTTTGGGAAATAAAATGCATCAGTCCAGGGTGGGGCTCTGTTATATTGGGTGTTATATGACCATCTAATGAAAAGGAAAGAACCTTCCTGCAGAGCTTCAAATTTAAGGGTGTAGGGAAACAAACATAGACTAGTTAAAGTGCTTCCCCAGGGTGAAACAATTCCTCAGTACCAGTAGCTAGAACAGAACCCGTGCCTCCTGTCAAACCATATTGGCCTTGTGGTACACCCTGCATCTTAAGTACGAGAAGTATAATAAGTAGGAATTTTCATTCTCAAATTATTAGGTTATTTTTTCTAATCTTCAGAGTTACAGAATAAGCTGGATCCCCCCCTCTTCCCAAATGAAAAATTATCTTCTGTTCTGTATTCCTTTTTGAAGTGTCATGGCCCTCCAGGCTTCCTTGCTGTTACAATTGCCATTAACTACTAGCATAAATACATTGGATGAGACTGCACTTAGAGTAGAAGAAAACAAGGACCATTTGTGATAGAAGCATGCAGCTCTGTTAAAATAACTAAACTGTCATCATGTTAGCAAGCAAAATGGATGCACAAAGTCATGTACCTTTTTGCTACGAGTAGTGACTGTAGCCTTGTATAAATACGTATTAACTGATTTAACAAATCACGAGGCTAAAAAAATTGTAATTTACATAGATGAACCAGCCAGCGCTTCCTGGCCTGAGCCACATGCTGCAGTATACTTCAGTGTTAAGAGAGGTAGATTGCTCCTACCATAGATCTCTTTTTCTGCTGAAAGCATGTAGCTAAAGAAAACACCACAAATGGTAAACGGCTTCATCCTTATTCTTCTCACATACCTCCTTTGAGTCAGAGTGGAGACCAATGGCACAGCTCATAAAATGAAACTGTCCATATCTAAGAGAAGCCTCATAAAACTTAGGGCACTTGGCTCCACTCATCTTGTATTTCTGTTTGAATGGTGGAGGAAAGAGAGTAGAGGATTAAACAAAACAGCAGGATTGAAAATATGACTGCCGTAGGTTAATTTACAACTAGGATTGGTTTGTTTGCTAGTTTTTCAAAGCACTACCAACCTGCCCAAGAAGCCCGAATGGTCAAGGCAGCTTGCAGAGTCACTAGCACACAGGAGACTTAAGGAGCTGGTGAGAATTGGCTCCTCAGCCCAACTGACAAGGTACCTGTTTGCCTTGGTTAACTGGAAAGTTGTCGTCAGCATAATTTAAACTCGCACTTCCGGAATTGCAGGAAAATAACTTTACCACCCTGCTGGAAATCTTGTCTAAATTGCTGCTTCTGCTGAAAATCTTGGCTGGAGTCTTCAGTTACATTGTCCCTATCTCCCCATTATTGCTGGTAGCAGATTGTTTTATTTTCTCTCATACTGATGTTGATTCTGATTAAAAATGAATTTTGTATCCCAGTCATCCTGGTTTTTAAAATCTAGACTGCACTGACAAAGGCTATATTTGGTTCCTATATGTACAATGTTTAATATTTTGTTACATCTTCTAATCTTATTGAAGCTGAGCTTTCTACCATTAAAGTTGCCTTAAAAAGTCTCATTAAAAATCCTTTTAAAGCCTTTTAAAGCCAGCAACACATAATTTTTAATGTGGAAAAAACTCTTGAAAGCATACAGTCCTAATTGTTGGTTTAATCTAATTTTTCATGTGGTGAATTAATCATTTGTAATTTTATGAACACCAAGGGTCCAGGGTGTTTTTCAGCCTCCATGAAAGTCTTCCTCTAGCAAAGATGATTTACTACTGGGACTGTTCAGCCTTTTGTTTTCTTTCTGTCTCCATCTGTTGCCCTTCAACACAAAAAGATGTTTAATTTCCATCCATGCACTGAGAAGTCTAACTGGAAAAGATTTTTATAAATTCTTGTGCTTCTCCTTTTTTCTTCTTTATTTTAAAGTCACAGAATGAAAAAAATACAAATAGTAAAGTCATCGTGAATTGTTTAAATATGAATAAAAACCATTTTGCTCACTTACATTTCACTTTTATGTAAAAAGTGTTTCCCATCTTTAAATAACTGAGGACTTGAAAGCGTTACTCGCTCACTGTCGATAGTGTAAATAGCTGTGAATGTGTACAAGTTTGCAGTCAGTAAAGAGCTCTGGAAGCCTAAAGAGCATATACTAGCTAACGTCTCCCGTTTAACTAACAGCCTCTGGTATTGGTTTTGTATCTATAAACTCACTATTAACGTTGTGTTTTGCCATTATTTCTCAGAAAAAAAAGATGAAACCAAAGACAAAGGATTTATTTGATAAGGCAAAATAACAGAGACAGGTTCTGTTCTTTAAAATAATACTTGAATGCGTAGTGTTTCTTATACTGTGGATTTTGAAGTGCTTTGATACTAAACTGTTTCTCAAACCTTCTGCAATGTAGAAAAGAGTGATCCTTTTATTAGCTTGAGTGTAAGTATCAACAAAAAATGCATGTGATTAAAGGCATGACTGTGCTAAGAACTTTTCTTAGATATCTTTCTTCGCCCATTAAGTAATCTGGTAAAAATATTGCATAAGCAGTGCCCTCCCAGTGTACAGCTCTCCTGAAATTAGATCGCTTTCATCTCCTACCACAGTGGTCCTTGCACTAGGGCCCAGCATTATACTTTCTGTCCCCAGCAACCACCTTCACCAGGCCCCAGGATGCAGGAGGATTATTTCTGGCAGAAGGTTTGGCAAGATCACGAGGTCTGAAAAGGTCTGGTACCTTTTCTGGAGTGAGCTACTGCCCTGGTAATCATAACAAGATAGCCAGTCATCTTTTGCCAGCTATTTGGAGAAGAAGGTACTCAGGACCTACAAAGCAACAGTGGACTGTGTGTTTGGAAGATGAGCAGATGCTGATCAGTAAGACAGCCGGATCTCCTACCAAAAACCAGCCCACACAGCTTTAGCTACGTTGCCTCTTTTTCTGTGAACAGTCCCCTAGAATTCAGTGGTTCTCCTTAGACTGTCTTACAGAAGCATAGCAGAATCTGGCACAGGAGAGAATTTGTTTTAAATCTCCACTTTATTCCTAAATTCTTTTCTCCTTGGAGTATGTTAACACCATAGGACTACATCTATATTAGGGGGAGCTTCATGCCATGATGGAACTATGAAAACAAACTTCAAAAGTATATCCTTAGTTTTGCAGAGGTTCACCACTGATGGATTACTCTTCTCTCTTTCTAGTAAGCATGTCTGAAACTGCTATGAGTTGTGAATGGAGATAGATGCCACATTAGAAAACAACACTGAAATCATGAAGACAAGTGCTAGAGACAGCGCCTGGCAATTTCATTAGTATGTGCTTGCCGAGGGAGAATAGGATGCCCCAGCACAGAAGGGGAATCTTAGCTACATTCCAGGGAACACTTAAGTTTCCCTAATACTGGTGAAACCTGAGTTTATGGAAGAAACCAATACCTTAAATAGTGTTTTTTTCCCCTCTACATATAATCCATAATACTTAGAAATTAAACAACAAAAGCCAGAACCACTTATCAGCAATCGTCTGAGAAAAGGAAGTAGTGTAACATAGCAACTCTGAAAAAAGGAATTAAAAACCCACTACTCTATGCATGTAGAAACACAGGATAGGAAGTCCTGGGCCATGGAAAAATCAAATGCAGAAGTCCCATTGGCTTCCGTTGGATCAGAATTTCACTCAGCAGGAACTTTAAGTAAGCAAAACTAAATTACCTATAAGGTAGCTAGGCCAAGACATTGAATTTACACTTGTGAAAGTGCATATACATCAGCATATGTATAGTGCAAATTCGATATGTATTGTAATTACCATAGATAGCTGTAGATCATTCCATGAATTATATGAACGGTGAAATCAAAGGCAAATGTAACTAAAGCCAGAGCTGTAGCAAAACATCTGCATGAATTATTTCTGCAGTGTAGGTTTGTTTCCGCAGGACAGAAACAAGTTATACTCATACAAAGCTTAGCATAAATTCTGTGTTCTCCAAAGAAGTGCAGAACTGCAGCATACACGTGCCGTTTGCATAATGATGAACTGAGGAGTTTCATCCTCTTATGTTTGTAATCTAAAGAGCGAGAGACAACTTGAAGCCCATCATTATTGTGGGCTATCTTAAGTACCCTTCCATGCCAGGTGAAGAGGAGGAGGGCCACTTACAAACACAACACAGATAAGATGATGAAACACCTCACTTTCATCATCTCAGAGGGGACCTCCACTTTGCAGAGGACCTTCTTCTCAAAAAGGACATCCACTTTGCCTGACATGGAAGTGTACTTCAGCTAGCTCACAATAATGACTGGTTTTGTAAGAAGAACAAGTGGTAAAAGTGGGCAACAGCTTAATCCAAGATCTCCACTGAGGCAACTGTGAGTTTTGCCATTCCCATTCACGAAAAAAGTATTTAGCACAGGGCTGGAAAAAATACAAGAGTATAAAAAGCTTTAGCCGTAAAATTGTAGGTATCTTATTGTAATGGACTATTAAAGTATTGTAACGTGCAAATTATCTTAGGATTCATTAACACCCGAGCTACTGAAGCATTGCATATACTTGTTATGTTGCACAGAAATCCACTATCTATATAAAAATCCAGTCTATATAAAACTGGGTTTAAACACACTGCTGTATAAATAAACCTACTAATGGAATGTGTTTGCTAGGAGTTTATATATTACTACCAATAGGCAAGTGGCAGAAGAATGGAACTAATAAAAATGTGCCAGTTAACTTCCTTTCACCTCCTACGTTTGCCAGATTTTGCCTGTATTTTATCATCTTGCAGAACAGCACTGCAAATACTTTGCCGTGTGAGTAGTTACAAATTACCAGGGTTGGCAGTCTAAGACCCTTTGGCTGTGAGCTTGTTGGCAGGCGGTGGGCTTGGCTTTGGACCCCACCAGCTACCATGCAGGCTGCTGGCTCGGTATGTATCATAAGCTCTGATGGCTTCCTCTTTCTTCCCCAGATCTGCCTGTCCAGGGCTGTAACATGTTTGCCGCTCTAGCATAAATGCCTCATGCAAGCGTGCACTGTACTAGCCCGTCAATTTATTAATCTCAATACAGAGCAAAAATTGGAAAGAGGGGTTTTAAAAATAAAATCACCATGAAGTACTTACCATCTATTAGAGAGACACACATGGTGAACATTCCGCAGTATTTCAATACCAGTGTTACATCTCGAGAACAATCGCACTAATAGGAAACCCCGTTAAAATATTTTCCCACCACACAACCCTCCAGCCGGAGACCGCTTCAAACAATGGTTTCACTTTTTTAGTAATGGTATTCTTAGCAGTCCCATTGTTCTAAACTGGTCCCACAGATATCTAATTTTTAGTAGGATAACACACATTATTATAACATATCAGAATTTTTAACCAGAACATTTCCCTCCAACTTTACAGACTTAATGGCACTATGGCACCATACGTGGTTTCTTGCATTTTTCTGACTACTGTATTCTAGAACTAAACAAACTTTGTCACACCAGCCTTATCCGTGACGGATTTCCACTGCCTGGGAGTGTTTATGGACAAGAAATAAGCAGTCTGTTTTAACTCATCAGAAAGTGAGCCTAATGAATAGGCTTAAAGCCTCATCTATTTACTAGTATTTTATTATTTGTTAAACTGGCTCATGGTCATTCTTACTGTAGCAGTGCCATTCTCACCACTGTACTTAGCTAATGGCCTATCAACATGTCCGTTAGAAACTCTTTTTGAGAAGTTGGTGACTTAGCTGCAAAAATTTACAATAGTGGTGCCGACCTAGAGTACTAGTTCCCAGATGTGGTTTGAATATTTTTGTTAGATTTTTAACACGAGTGCATGTATATGAATGCTACGGAGGAGTATTAATAGCCTTATTTAAACCAGATAGGCATTGCACGAGTTTCAGCTCCCTGTTCCTTAGCTGATGCACTTTGGGCTTCACAGGCAACACCTCTGTTATTCCAGTTGCCAGGTTCTTTTAAACAGCGAGGTGCCTTAAATCAAAAACCAGGGATCCACTGTCCACTTGAAACTGGGCCCAAGTATGCTCACAAGGTTCACGAACATCATGACGGGGCAATTCGGGCAGCGCTGCCAAATTTGCAGCCATTGGGGACTTCCTGATGTTTATTAGTCATATTCCAGTGTCATGCGGTGTGCAATATGAGCTGCTTCTTGCTGACTGCAAACTCCAAAGTGGCGTCATGAGCCCTCTGGGGAACACAGATATCATTCGTTTTATTAAGGACCTGGCTGGGACCCATCACACGTTCTGCCTACTTCTTATTTAAGAAGAAATATCTATGTGCTCTTTCCTTCCCTCTTTCTTTAGAAATTAAGTACTGTAATCAGTTCTGAGTACTTTCCTCCTGCTACCAAAAAAAGAGCCTGTCAGGAAACTTCTTCAACTTTCATAGGAGCGGAAACGTTTAGGAAAATAATATTGAATAGCAACCACAATGGCCCAGTCTGACTGGAGGGCTCTACAGGTTTATTACAGCAAGTACGTCACAAAGCAGAGGCAGCTGGCGCTAACAGGAGTAGGAGAGTAAAACCCCTTTGATGTCCCTTCCCCGGGTTAATCTGCATCTGCTGAACGTTTCAGTACAACCAAATAGTTTTGAAAATACAGGTTTTCATGAAGCTGCTGGGAAAGCAGCTGTCCTAGGGATACCATGACGTTCTCCCCAAACGTGCCTATGTTCTTATGGGTCGAACCCATGCCAAGTAGCCGGCTGGTGCTGGGCAGCGGCTGGGCCATGCTTAGGCCTGTACTGTGCCACTGCGTCGTGCAGATGTAGCCATTGAACTCCAGCTCAGTAGGTTAGGAGATGGCCCCCTGAAACAGCGAGCAATGACTGCTGTCTGCTGCAAAGCACAGGGGGCTGGCTCCCCACAGGTTGGCTTTGCCGACTTCTGCAGGGCGCTCAGACCCTCTCCAGGTGGTACTTTGTGAGTTTACTCTCGGAAGAGGTTTCATGGAAAGAATCACCTCCACGCTGGGTTTTGATATGTTGTTGAGAATGGCTCAGTCTGGTTTATACTGATAGTTAAACTGCCTTTAGCACTGCCTAAATTGCTAGTATAGTCAAAATCCATTGATGACAACATACAACCGACTTAGATGGCAGATTGGGCCTGTGGGCACTAAATATCACAGTCAGGCCCTGGGTGTAACACATGTGAGATGCAATCATCTCTTTCTTGATATGTTGTCTATGATGTATACAGTTTGTGCTGCTTAATAGAATTTAAAAGAAATAAAATGGGATTAATTATTTTATCAAAAGCAGATTAAAAATACACCAACATGCAGATAAAGAATTAACATGAATATCTTTCTAAAGTATTTTAAAAAGATACTGCTCTAAAATGCACTATCTCAAACTCTATTAATTTCAAAATGAGATTCAAGCAAGCGTAAGGCTGCATTCACCTGTCTTGCTTGAATTTGATATCACCTTCAGGCTAAATATTCTGCATTACTGATAGTATTTATGGGCTTCGAAAGGTAACTTAACGTTCTTATAGGCGCTCAGGCTATTCAATTGCTATACACTTGTAAAACAAAATATAAATAAGCGCTGGAGTCAAATGGGAAATAAAATTTCTGTTTCATACAGTTCTATTTCAATAAAGAGTTAAAATTTTATAAATTGTCCCAAGAAAGAACTTTCCAAATGAAATTTTGCGCTACATAACAGAAATTTCAGATTTGAGAAATCAAATGCTGTAATGAGAATTAAACTGCCTCATTATAATACAAAAGAAACTTAAAAATGATGCTAGAAGAGACTCCGTGAAGTCATCTAATCCAATAAGTGTAGATTTACATAGGTGCACATGGGGCCAGAAGACTGCTGTTAAAAGGCTCAATCCAACTCCCCTTAAAGTCAATAGAAAGACTCATTGAATGGGAGATGAAATATGCCCTAGAGCTAGCTACTGTAACGTGGTGAAGACTTGCTACAAAATGCTGGCCATATTTTAATCATACAGAGCCATCTTTTAGGAGGGGCTACTTTGGAGAGTAAATGAATCCAGTGGGAAAGCCTTTAGTTCATTCAGCTTTAAATACCTGCATGTAATATTCTGGTATGCACTTTTTTATGACCTTCACATTTTTCCCTCTAGAAGGATTGTCTGAGTTGACTAAAGGAGTTAAAAAAACATCTATGATGGTGTAGGATTTCATGGCTGAATGCAAAGATCATTCATTACTTTTTTTTTTTTTTTTTCATTCCTGGATTAGAGAACAGCATAAGCTCATTCAAAGTTCATATCCCAAGTTCTTTTCTTTTAAAGAAGATGGCCTTCCTGTGATGTTTAACAGGTTTATTTTTATTATATCTTTAGTTGCTACTGTGTATATGTTTAAACATATTTTGGTAATTTCCAGTATGTGGCTTTTGCTGATGTGGGGACTACTAAATGAGTACTTCATTTAGTTTCTCTTCCCATTAGATAAACCATGGCTTAGCAGAACTATGCTCCTATAAACACACAGTGACACCTCGTACCTTTTCTCCCTGGAAAACAGCAACTTTAGCAGGGCCATTGCTTAATGTTAGCTGGCTGAGCCCTGACTCTGGTCCCAAGACCACAGAGATGACAAAAGCCTGAGCACCAAGTAAGGTAGCATCAGGTGACATGAGAAATAAACTCCACTCCGGGTTTCTTCAGGTACTCCTTGTCACATCAAGTTACATGAAAGGGAAGGACCCATGATGCTGTTTCAGAATTTGCCTTTATCAAGACCCCTTTTAGTACAGCGTCTCATTTAGGTAGTGTGTCCCTACTACGGCACAGCCTTTCACCTTCTCCATGACCCTATTTCCCAAGTGCAAATAGGAAGAAAATCATAGCTCAAAGCCAGCCAGGAGTGTCAGGACCATGGGTCTTGGAGCCAGAGGGGTTCTTCCATACTGCTCCGTGACTACGTGATATACAAGTGATCCAGAAAGTAGAAGCTGTTATATGGCCCAACAAAAGAAATATGTGTGTTGTCAGGAAACTAAAGGAGGTGAAAGAAAACCAGGGTCAGCTGAAAAAGCTAGTTGAATAAATAGGTAAAATAACTGCTGAGTTAGACCTTTAACTTTAGCTCTCAAGATGAGAGAAGTTGAAGTGCTCCATGATGCTAGGCTTGTTTGGACACCTTTACTGTTTGAGGGAGCCACACAGGAGGAACTGCAGTCTTACCCTGAAAGCGTAGCGACCGCATGCTCTATGCATGAGCATTGTGCAATGCTCCAACAGCAAGCGTTGGGAGCCCATGGGAGTCATGGGCCCACATTTTGTAATCCCAGTTCACAAGGTATAAATAAACATGTAATTGATCTGTCTTCACAGAACAAACTGGATGCCTTCTGGTGTCAGCTTCATGTTAGGAATAAGCTTTTCATTTTATTCCCAAATATTCAAGGGTACTTGACAAATTTTAATTAGTTAGGGCAACATCATTTATTTCTTTAGGAAAAAATGGAGAACAGAGCTTAATAATGATTTCACAGGCTCTTTTGCAATATTTTTCTACTCTTTATTTTTTCTTATTCATAAAATTCAAGATATTAATTCCTATTTAGTTGCAGCTTTTTGGCCTTTCTGATTGCTTGTTTTTCAAATCTTAGAACTGTTTTGTTATCCTTGACTGCATGCAAGGCATTTTCTGCAAGAGCCTTGGACTTTGGCACAGGCTGAACTAGATGGAAACAGATCTCCTTCCAGGTACATGGGAGAAAACCTAAGTGGTTTTTAGTATTTGTGGAGACCACTGATGGTGTGCTTCATACTGTCAATCTTCAGTGCCTGGGTACATTCACAGGGAGAAATAGGAAGTACTAGATACCTACTGCATCTAGTAGGAAAAAAAAGTAGGAGAGCAAATGGGTAAAATTTAAAGCCATTGAATCTGAAACCCACATATTTTCAAATGCTAGGGAATAGGATATAATAAGGAAATAATACTTGCACCATCTCCTTACATCTTTCTAAACCAGTCTGAATACTGTAGTCAAAAACGTTATTTTGATTATGAATTATAACTACATGAAATTATATAATTTATGTCCTTTTAGGGTCATCATCCCTCATCATCTCTTTTAGATTTAAAGTCTATAAATCTTGCACATTTGTGATAAAGTGGATAATAATAATTTGGTGGTTTACTGACTGGTTAGCTTCCCATGAGAATAAAAATTTTAATACAGCTGAGGTTTTGGGTTTTGTTTTGTTTTATTGGAGGCACAATTTATTCATCTTGAATTTATTTAAATAAAATAAAATTGGTTTTAATACTTTTATGTTATTTGCTCAGATAGCATCTCTCCACAACTTTGCAAGTAGCCTGAACATAATTTAGACAGAATGATAACCAGTTACTGGGTGTAGGATGTACCTGGCAGAATCTTTCTAATGAGGAGGGAAGGCTTTGTGCCTGGGTCTGTACCACCTGGGTTTTGGACATGCAATGTAACCACAGTGGAGTACTGGTGGGGTTTTCAGTGTAAAATTAAGTTCTGAGCCCAAACAGAACTTGCAATGATCAGGTAATGTTCTAAGGAAGATTTTCGTGGCAGGTTTGAAGATTAATTCCTAACACAGTACCTCTCAAAGGACAAGACACGCATAAAATAGTAGAAAATGGAGTGTTCTCCCTTTACAAAAGGAGAGCAGAAGCACTGGGAGACGTGCCCCAGGACACATGGGAATTCAGTAATGAGCTATGAGCAGAACCCACTCCATGCCTTAATGACAACCCTGTTAGCCAGCATTGTTGTCACTCTTTCTGTTATTACAAACAATTATAGCAAGTCTGGAAAGAAAACTAAGGGAAAACAAACAATCAAGTTTATCAGTCTGTTTTATTTTATCTATTTCAGTATAATTGCTACTACAATGTACAAACTCTGAACAGTACATAAAATGCTATAATGATCAGGACAGAGGGTTACTAGCTAAAGAACAATTAAGCCGTTACCTCTTAAGTTGCCTGTTATACATTCACATCTGGAGGGAAATTGTACTCTAAAGGCTAAGCCTGCAAAGGGCTTTTTGGCAACACTGGGCAGTGCTCTGCCTAATCTCAAGCATCCTAGGGGCAAAGCCAAAAAAGAAACTTTGGCCTTGTAATTCTTTCCATGGCAGTGCCTGTAAAGCAGGCACATCGCTCCAGCAGCGCAACGTGCCCGCCTGCCTCAGTGCCCGGAGGAATTCACAGCAGCCGGGACCGGGGTAAGCCTTGAGGACGTGGTGAATCTTAGGTGTCAGTACTTTCTAGGGCACAGATGCCTTACGCTAGCTGCAGGGCAACAGGATTTGTAGTCTCCCCTCCTGGAGTGAGGTGCTTATGTATCTTTTTTCTTTTTTGACAACCAAGGATTAGTTGTTTCATCCTTCCTGAAGACTTCATAGAAGGATCTGTGTTTCAGGAATCCCCAAAACCTGGCAATATGCTGGGAGGAGCAATAAGTTTGCCCTCAGATCCATGTTAGTGTAGGAGCTTCATTCTTACATCTGGTGAGGTGCCCCCAAAGGCTTTGCACGGTCATTTTCAGAGGCTGTGTGTGGCAGAATCTGCAGACTTGACAAAACACATATGCAAAGAAGATCCACCATGTGTGGTACTTAGTGCACTAGACACTTCTCAGAGATTTAGGAATGTGTATTAGACTTTCTGAAGTGGGATAGTTTGAGGCTGAAATCAAAATATAAGAGTGAAGTGAGAGTCGCTGATGCCACGTTTATACTAGGTGGACCTGGGAAGCTGTGGGGAGGGAGAGGAGAAGAGGACAAGTATCCAGAACTTGAGCCAGAAGCACGTCTGTGAAAATTCACTGTCTTGCTCCTTAACCAAGTGTACACTAAAAATTACAGATGAAATAAACTGGAATAACTAAAGAGGCATTTCAATAAGTACAGGCTTACAGCTGATGAGTATCATGCATCTTGTTCCTTCTTTCTTATTAGTCACTCAATGGATTGGACACTCCCCACTCTGGGTTCAGTGTCTCCTTTTGCATCCTCAGGAAAATGTTACAACAGCCAGACCACGTGCTATACTGGGAGAGAAAAATAGATGTTTTAATTTACTGGTCTAAAGGAAGGGGAAGTGTGAATACAGCCAGTGGTGATGACAGGCCACCTGAGATAAGGAAGGAAGCCCTGGATTCCAGTCACTACTAGTGATGACTTAGTTTGAAAGACTGGAGCTGTTTCAACAGGAGGGAACTAGATATTCCAGGATAGCCAATTGCCTTGTCATCTGAGATAGGCAGATAAAGGATAGAACTGAAGTTACGTAAATATTTTAACCACTGCTAATCTCTTTGGCGGCCATGGTTTTGTAGAGCTTGAATATTTAAGTGTATTAAAAAACTGGCTACCAGAACAAAGCTCATTTAAGAGCTGGATGAGACAATGACTGATTTGCAAATCCGACTGAGCTTCAAGAATAAGTAAATTACCAAATTGCTTGGTCCTGCAAAGAAAGGTTCCGGGCATATCCAACAGCAGATTTTTGGCTGTTTAGAAATTTTAAAATAAAACATTTAAATGGGATTAGGCAAAAACTGAGAAGGACATTGACAATCTCTGTGGCAGACTGAGGTCCTGGAGGGTGCAGTTAGCCATCTATTACTTCATGGATGTGACTGTATCTCTAAAGTGGCTCTGCGGTGCTACCTGTGAGTTTCTCACATCCATCCTTAGATCTGAAAGTTGGACCTCTTTAGATCTGAGTTTTTCACTGAATAAAGAAAATAAGTTCCAAGCTCTCCCCCACCCATTCCAAATAAAACACGGGTAGGTTTAAATGTGTTAATTCTGGTTTAGTAAATATTTAGCCAGGATTACCAGTTCTGGGCATTGAAAAACCTGGATTCAAGCAACCAAAATCACAAAGTGTCTTTATAAACTCTTAATTAAGAAAAATGATAACAAGTAATGGGATCTTTTCATTGCCCCTTTGCTTTTGAGATTTTTTCCCCCATCATTTAGTGCCTACTTAGTTTAAACGATCAGACCTTTCTTGGCAAAGAAAGAGGAGCTAGACACGCACATTATTGATTAAAAAAGAGAGATCCTATCAAACTTGCATGGTTTTAGGGCATCCCTGGGAGAACTCTGAATATGGTACAAATAGTGATGTAAACATGTATTTTATCTCTTAAGGGTTAAGTCCGGCACTTCTTTCTTAAGGTAAAGCAAAAGGATGCTATGAATACAGGTAAAATTGCCATTGCTGTGCTGGGGAAGCACAGAGAAAGCTTTATCCCGATCCCAGTGAAAGAAGAAATCCCCCTGGGGCAGACGAGAAGACAGGCATCGCTTTTCTTCCTTTCTTGGACACTGGGCCAGCCAAGCTGTCTGTGTACACAGGCAGTGTGATTCCCAGGGCAGGGGATGGCACAGAACTGCATGTCTTCTCTTACTTAACCGGGTTGCTCCATGGGTTAGGAATACGTGCCCTAGGAAACTCCTTGAGCTGCTTCCTTACTTATATTGAGGCCCTGCACTACCCTAAATCAGCCAAAAACTGTAAGGTACAAGCTGGCCTTGAGTGTTGTATTACAAATAACACACAACAGTATTCTTTCAGAAGGGACATCCTCCTTTCCGTAACCATGTAATTCCTTCTGCTATTAATGGGAGCTGCTAAAGAGGGAGGATAAATCTCAGAAAACAGTGACTACAGCATGACGCGTGTGCTTAGTTTGGGGTGTGAGGTGAATGCAGTGTGCTTTTTCTCTCTTCAAGGGCCAGAAAAACAGTTGAGGGAGACGTTATTGTTTCTCAGGGTCATCAGAAGTCAATCCAAAGCCCCAGCAAACATTTTCTTTTTATTGTATACTTGTCTCGCTACCAATTCCAGTGAATTTTTAGTTCAATATCTCTAAAAACCTGAAAGGGAAAATACGCCTGACATTATTGCTACTACAAATTATCAATGATATGAAGGCGGAAGGTAAACCATGCTGGAAGCTGCAAGCATCACACCTTTTTGCCTACAATAAAAGAATTAAATGTTTTTTAAGTTTCAGGGAACAAATGAGAAATTTTCAAAAATTCTGGGGTTTTTATGCCACAGAAAAATACACAGGGGAATGGAAACTTTCCCTAGGAACACACCAGTTCAGTACAACATTTTTGGGGATCTATCTAGTCCAAAACTTGATTTCTTAATCAAAATTAGAGAGCAGCTGGAGCAAGTGATGGGAAGAGAAAGTGACAGAAACCCCAAAATAGCGAAGAGCAACTTCATCAGACACTGACTTGGACAGAGAAACATTCCGACTAAAGGCTCTTCTCCACTTAGTATTTACTTAATACATAAACTTAGATAGTTCCAGCTGGAAAGGCTTCTTATGAAATAAGTAGTGGCCTATTCTTTAGGGCAGTTCACTTTCAGATAACAAGGACAGCATAAAAAGAACTGAAATTGTCTCTCATTTGCATCTCGAGTATCCAGAACAATATACTGCTATGATGGGTCTCTTTTGACTGGCTTTTCCTTTACCTGATTTTATGAATAGAGCTTCAAAGAATCTTGATTTCATGGTGGGAATGTTTATAAGAACTTCAAAAGTTTCATGGGACAAGAAGTGTGTTTCCTGTCCAGCTCTAACGGCAGGTGTTTGTTCTTTATTGCAGTGTGATAGTCTGCAGTATGACATTCTTTTCCTAATACTAAAACCAAGGTTTCCTAAAAAAAAAAAAGCTAAGTGAGCCTTATCAGAAACCAGGACTGTCATAATTATGATTGTCAGGATCCTCAAAATTAATTACAACTTCAAGCTGTGACAGAGCCTAAAATAGCAAGAGCTGCTGGTGATCCAAAAATCACTCACAGCATGTCCAAGCTAGTATTTGGCAGAGAGCATATGCAACTTAAAAAAAGAACATAACCCTTTAGGCCCATGCAAGCAATTAAGCTCTTTGTGGAAATGTCAGGCCATAAGTATGAAAAGACCTTTCAATTGTTTACATACAATTTTCCTCTAATTAGTGGAAACTGATTTTAATTTTTCCCCCTTCATTTTTCAAATAAGACCAGATGAGCTTAAGTTTGGAGGGCAGCTGTTGTGTTCAAAAACAAAAAAAAGAAAAAGAAGAGGTGATTCTTGCCAAGTCAGACCCCATGATTCTTATAGTGAGGGGGGTACAAGTAAATGCCAATCAGCTTAGCAGCATTTAAAGATACGTAAGGAACTTAGCCTGGGAGCTCTGCTGACGACGTAAAACAAGAAGACATTTCCAGAAGTGTCTGTCAAACAAAGTATAAAAATAATCAGAGACTGATGGCAAAAGTTACTGACACGCTAGCTGATGTACAAGTGGGTGAAATTTAACAGCACTGTGCTAACTTTAATTTCATTGTTGCAGTGCTTCTTCCTAATGTTTTAAATGCAATGATCAGTGGGTTAAAAATACACGATACAGCCGTGTTTGATCAGAGCTACCTCAAAATGCTAATGGGGAGGATTTTTCTTTCATTGCACAAACAGTTAAATCACTGCCGTCATATTGACTTCTGCTGTCTGTGCCATCTCTCCACTGCTCTTTTATCTGAGAGACAACGACTTATTCCCCTGTCTCCATCCACTCTTCCTGCTCCTCTGAGCCTATAGCAGCATGCTTTAAGTCATGAAAGTGATGACCCTAACAGTGTCTAATGTAAAATAGGTCAGTAGAATGCAAGGCAAATGTCACCTAGCTAATGGTCAAGACTGCTCGTCTTTGCTCCTGGAGTCTTGCCTCCGCTTGGATTCATTAGGAAATGCTAAGCCAGTCCCTTGACTTTCTGTGCTTCAGTCTGTAAATTGAGAATGGGGAGGCTTCGCTAAATGGTAGTTGTTTGAAATCCCTGGGTAAGAAGGTGCTTGTATAAATGCTAAGACATAGACAGTCCCTTTATAAGAGGGAATAAATAATATGAAATATAGTGATTTTATTTTCTTATTTTCTTTTATTCCCAAAGTTTTTCAAATATCTTCATACATGCCTGCTAAAAAAGCCCAAATGTGGGATTTTATTTAGATTTTCAGTTATAAATATGGATCCTCCAAGGTCATGCTGTTAGTCTGAGCTCTTTTTAGAATTTAGATGAGTTATCTTTGTTCGCTTTGCTTCTGTTTTCCCTTGCATCTGTGGTCTGTCTTATCTGTTTGGATTGGAAGCTCTTTGCAGCCATGACTATTATAAGGTATCTGTGGTACCTAATGAGTCAATCTTTTTTTGGCCCTGTTGGCGCTGCCATAACACATAGTGCTAAAAATTAATCAATTTAGTGTTTAGATTTACAACTACAGTCTGATGGAAACATACAGTCCAGGAGACAAGTGATATCCTCTTACACTGGCAGAGCCTGCAGAAAAGTGTTCCACTCAGTAGGTCAAAGCAAGAAAAAAAAAGTGAGGGAATGTGTGTGATGTCAGTGCTGCTGCAATATAAAGCCGAGACAGAAGCATACATCTCCAAGAAACAAGTAATAAATGAACACTGAGAACATCAAAGTAAATCCTGTTGGATCCCTCTCTTGGTTGCACTCTTTGTGAGTGTAACCTCTAAGTGCTACCTTTCTCTTCAACTCCCGTTGAATTTTGTTCTCTGTTCCCATTTCTTCTTATCATGTTACTTGCTGTGTCTTTTTTTTATATATATATATAAAAGTAAGCAACATTACTGAATATTAAAATCAATCCAGGACACACATACCAATATTTGGCAGATGACACAAAAGGAGGCAAATAGTGAGTTCTTGTTAATTTCACTGCTAAAATTGCAAAAATATAGGATCATCAGTATTCTCCATGTAACATGGCAGCTGGGGATAGGTTGTGTCTCAAGGCATCTTATGAGATTGGACTCTCAGGATGATGAATCCTTTAGTCCTGTGAGGGACTAACCACAAAAATATTCAGTATTCACACAGGCACGGGTGATGATTTGGTCTCAGAGGTTATTAATTTCCCTAAACATCCAAAGAAATGCAGGTTCATAACAGTGATGAGAAGCTGGCCAGTTGAAGAAGCAAACTGGTGGTTGTCCTGAATGAAAGAATGTATTGTAGGGCTGCATTTGGAATACCAGAGCCAATGCTATAGCACAGAGTGAAAATATGACTTGATCATGAGGCAGATGGATATAGCTGTGAATGCAAATATCAGTCTGGAGAGTTTCTTCGTTCACGCTTACTTTTAAAATGTAGTATAGGAGTCAGTAGCACAAGCTGGGTTTCATTCCACCAACTTCAGCACAGTTTGGGTCTGCTCTGGAAATCGTGTCTCACCAAAGACTTTAGAAGGTATTAAAGCTTGGCTGTAGACTATCTCCACTCTGCCTGGTAAAGCTCAAGACTAGGGAAGAAAGAGACTGTTCAGACTGCCCTCCTCCTTGGTTTGTCTGCAGAGCCTTCAAAGGAAGGGTGCCCAAACCAAGCCGATTTCACATGTATCACTGAGAAGCAACTGGATGGCAATGACTTCCACTCACTAGCACCAGCCCAGCAAGCCCAAAGCAGAAAGCTCTGTATCCCATTACCAAAATGCTGAACTGTCCAATTCACTTGACTTCTCGTTGTGTAGACAGTGAATAACCATTCCAGACATGTCCAACTCACTTGACTTCTCATTGTATAGACTTATAAATAACCATTCCAGACATCACCAGGGGGTGCAACAGGGTGAAGGCCATCACAGAGTGTGCTGTCCTCAAAGCCTGTGTCCAAAAGTTTGCTTTCAATTTGTACATTCAGTGGTTTACCTTGAAGGCCACGTGTCAGAGGTGGTGTTTTGGTGACATGCCAATGGAAGCTGGCTGTTTTTTGACTGGGGAACTGTTTCCCTCAGGCTTCAGAGGGAAACAATGACATACCCTCCCAAGGATTAGGGAAGCCAGGGGGCTAAGCAATAGCATGCAAATGCCAAGGAGCTGAATTTGATGTATTGGTTAGGACTCCACAGGACTTCCAAGGCCAAATCCCGTGGATCCTGGTGCTGGCACGCAGAGGAAGCTTCCCCTCTGGCTTCCTCACTCCTCTCAACCTCCTTTGCAGAGGCAGGAGAGGCAGCAAGGTTGTTGGGCTGCCCTTGGCTCCTGGCCAACACCTGCACGCTGAGCCCTGGGCTGGAGGTGACGGACCACAAAAGGCATGCGAAAGCTGCTCCTAGCATAACTAACATATTCTTCCCTCTGAACTTTCATTCCCATAAGAGCAGTGGTTTCGCTGCTTAGTGCATTTGTTTATTGACGCCTCCTCTTGCTAGCAGGCTCAATGTTCAGCGTGGCCCATGCTCCTGCATATGCCAGCTATCCTAGTGTGTCTGCTTTGCCCTGCTTGTTGCCTTCTCTGTAGCGGTGGCTAAAGCAATGGATGTTGGCCAGGGGACATCTCCTAAAACCATCTTTCCCATTTGCGAAACCTGCGGTCTTCCCAAGGCACATTTCTTTGCAATTTCCTTCATAGCAGGCTTACTTCAAATTCACCACTGTGAGGTTTGATGCCTTGTGCTCTCAGCATGCTGCAGAGCAGCTTAGGACACTGCCTGCTTTGTTGAAAACGAGACGACCTGGACTGACATGGGATTTTATTTTGTATTATTTTCATGCAGACATGGAAATAAATGTTGTAGCAGCTTGGATCATTTACATGAACACATCGTTCCTATGGACGCTACATAGTTGCCCAATGAAGAGAAAGTGATTCAGGAGGCTGTATTTTAAGGTTAGTAATGGCTAAATTACAGCAATAGTTGATAGTTGTGTCTGCTTTCTATCCCAGTAGTAAGGTACCTAGAGGACATGATTAAGCTTAGAAGATGAGAAAAAAAATACGGAGAATTAATATAGACATACATTTAAAGACAAAGTATTGCAGTATTAGCAGAGCAAGTCCTGCTTAGGAAGGCTTTTAACAGTTATCAACAATTCTTTAGAAAACAGCCACAGTTTACATGTGCAGCCAGTTGCTTTCTAATTGCTACAGCAGGCTACCACTGGGAAGAACAAAGGAAATATTTAGCACATCGTAAATTCTTCTGCAGCCCTGCCGAGTGGCTGGAGTTCAGATTACACGTTTATAACCAACATTTGAGAGCAATTTCTCCTCCACTTTGAGAAAGTAGGTGGGGAAGCTGTTCGACACTTTCTTCAAATGCCTGAAGTAATGTGTGTCTGAAAGAAACGCGGGTTCAAAATTCTCTTCCACTTGTCTTTTGATTCAGGCTTGCAATGTACTGTAATATATATGTAATGCTCAGAAAAACTTTGTTAAAAAACAGATGTATGTCCCATCGTTTTTGCTGTTATTATAACTATTAGCTTCCAACTTTACCGCTATTGCGGATGATTTGCTGAAACCTTGCAAGCTGATCAGCGTTTGCTCCCACTAATGCTAAGGATCTTGCAAACGCTGCAGGGGGGTGTGCTGGTAACTGGATGGGAGGGAGGTATTAGTCTCCCTGAGTCGGTACTTAATCATGTCCGTGTCTTGTGAATGAGGTGTTGAGGCTCTGACAATTGTAAAGATTTCATGATCTAGCAGAAAACATGCTGGTGCCCTGGTCAGCTCAAGGCCCCCTTTAGTTTCAGTGCTAGGTGAATTCAGATGTTGCTCAAGTTTCTCTTAGCTTCACACGGGTAAAATATTCTCCATTAAATGTTCTTAATGAGAAAGCAATATTACTGTCTACTCAGCAGCTGCCGGTAAACGTACAAGAAATGTAAGCAAGGGAATCTTCTGTGTTATGCCATTTGTAAGCAGTTTCAGTGCTAACCCATACCTTTTATGAACTTCTCTTTAAACAAAAAATTGTCAAACTTAAATCTTCTTAGGCATTTGTCTGTATCTACTTTGGCATGCTTCTTTTTTTTTTTTTTTTTTTTTTTTTTTTTGAGTGTGTCAATACTCCAGTATGTCAGCCATTATTACAGCTGCAAATGGGACCATGACAGCTATTTGCTTCCCCCCTCCCTAATTGACTTAAAAATGCAGCACACTTGGAGCAGAAAAATTGACTCTCAAGTGCTGTAGCCAAATGAGGGATTAAGTATAATTTAAAAAAAAAACAGTGTTCTTGACAGTACTGAGTCTACATGCTTTGCTACATGTAATATATTTTTCACATGGCTGCTCTGACAAAAATTTCAGCAAACATTCATGTATTCTATCTAAACAGCTTAGTATTGATGCATCAGAGACGCTGTCAGTATCCCATTGAAAGAGGAACAATACTTTTGTCCAGCAAAAGTCCTCCACCAACCTCCAAGTATATAGCTTTAAAATCATATTTACAAAGCTTACCCTCAGTCACTTGTATAACATATTTCTGGGGATGTATTCCTATGTGAATAAGAGCAGCTGACAGTCTAATCATACTAAAATCTATAGAAGATAAGGAAATGCAAGGAAACCAGTGCATCTGTAAGGGAGGGAACAAGGACGAAAGATGATATTGCAGATGTTGCTAGAAGAACACAGGATGAAATCACAGCTCCTGCCAGATAGTTACCTTAACTTCTGTGTTATCTGATCATGGTGGGTTTAGCTACAAAGTGTTATAGTCGCACTAATGCATTAGCTTAGATTCAACTGTTTATCCAACTTTCTTCAAAGGCAAAATCATTAACTAAGTGTATCCTTTAAAAAAATCTTAATCTATCACAGAATTCTGAGGTCTGTTAATTGCATTAAAATAAGGCTGTGTTCAAATTGTTCCTTGTCAGCCCTTTAAAACTAAAATGGGGATAGCTAATGGAAAACAGTCCAGAGAATGAAGACAAAGAAAAGCGTAGTATTCTCCAGTAACAGTAATGTACAGCAATTGTTTTAAATCCTAAAAAAAGAAGTGACTAAATAGTTTAAGCCCTGCCTTTAACTTCAAGAAATCCCAGTGTCCCACTTCTGAAGGACATTTGTTTCTGGGATAGACATCTATGATGACCAGAGCAAAGCGCTGCGTACAAACACGGCAAAAGGCTAGGTGATACAGGGACTGATCCGCATCCACAGGAACTTGGGTCTCTAACGAAAAGCAGCCACTGGTTTAGTATGGTCTGGCACCATCACTGTTACTCCATAAAAATTACGTAAGATTAGGTAAACTTTTAAAAATAGTTTAGTGGCAGGAGATATAGCACGCCTGCATCATTAGAGGAAAAATCCCAGCACCCAGCCATTGCTGGGAGATTTAAACGCTTGAAGCAGCAATACAATGGAATGGCTGAGGTGCTCCATAGATGTCTGTTTCTATTTATGTCTTTCTATCATCAGCTTTGCACTCTCCACCCCCACACACATTACTCCTCTTCCACTGAATAAATGGAATATTTCACCCATGAATAACAATGTTCTTTCACAAACCTGAAAGTGCCACACAATGCCTTCACACCTGCAGCATTTATAAATTGCAGGTCCTGTGGTCATGAAAGGAACTTAATAAGCACACTTCACAGGTGAGATGGCTGTAGGTTAGAAGCAAAATGTTGTGCTAAAATCTGCTGGATTTTATCATTACAAAGCATGTAGTTTCCCCAGCCTTATGCTCCTACAGCCCACGGTCACAGCAAAACTATTTCCGTGGCAGTAAAGCTATCTAGAGGGCATATTGTAAATGCATTTACTTTTATAGTTTGTTGCCAGTTTGGTAATCCATGTTTATAAGAAATTGCAGAAGTGGTTTTAAAGGTTACAGAAATATGTAGACTAGAGAACTGGACATGGAGTGCCTGCCCCCGCCTTCTGCCATTAAATGAAATGGCAGATGGATGAGACCTTGTATCATTAATATAACTGGTACTTCAACAATTGATGTTATTGCCACTCTTTTCCCATTCATGCTTCATCAGAACTTTTCCTCTCCTTCCCTGTCTTTCCTCACTATTTACTCGTTGTGAAGCACTTGGGTCTCCGCTGGGAGACCCAATCCTGCAAATACTTCATGTATGTGAAATATGTGGGTTTTAATGTGCGTTAACATCGTGGTATCTACTTGCCTGAGTAAGGCAAGCAAGTTGAGATTGTGCTGATGACCTGCTTTTGCTGGTCTTGTCAGTCCTACCCTTTTTAGCTGAATTTCGTGTAAGGCAAAGTATGAGTCTTATGCAAAACAAGATAACATTGGCTCCTTTCCTGATGTTCAAGGGATGACACAGGACAGTGGTAGTAGAGATGCTCAAAGGCTCTTGGATCCCTTAATTTCATTTTCTCAGATGACGCTAGATTTCTTCTCCTTTGTCTATTCTGGCCTTTGTAGCTGTGACCATAGGATTTCCTGGTGTTGTGAGGAGCATGGAGTCTTAAAGAGGAAAAGATGTGGCTGGATTAAGAGATGTCAAGCCCTCTTGAGGGCTCTGTGTCCATGTAGAAGATCATCTCCCATTAGAAATAGGAAGCGGGGCCTGACAGGATAAAACTCAACGGGGAAAGCAGCAGCCACCTGTGTGCACATAACATATATGTGCTCTACAAGTGCGTGAATGTATGCATGGGCACACAAAATGGAGAATATATATTAATTAATGGATAGGATATATATAATATACATCCTTAAATGTTTGGATTTATATCCATAACCATGCAATATTTAAGTCTGTGTAAAATGTACATCGCATTTGGAAAATACTTGCCTGCTATCCTTAGTTTTTAACTATCATGCTATATCCCAGCTGGGAAGATACAACCTTGCCATGGTGAGCTGCAAGGGCCATGCACAGTGAATGCCTAAACCCATACAGAGCCTTAAGACATGAGGAATTTGGATTCCAAATCAGGAAGCATCTTAAATACCAATATAGTAAGAAAGATGAGACCTGCTGATGCATTAATGGAAAAGCAGTAAAAAACCCCAGTGTCTTTGCTTTATGTTATAGCTGGTTTGCCTCTTGGCACACTATTCCAGCTAACCATTGTACGCACCAGCAGCCCCTGAGTTTTTTCCTCCCAGGAGGCACTGTACGAAGCTAGTAACAGACATAAACCAGTCAGCCGGTATGCAAAGAGGTGATGTACAGCCCAGTGAGAGCTGCAAAAGACTTGTGCAGGAAGGGAGTTTACTATCCACTGGGTGCTACCAGAGCTGGTGATGGTACATCTGCTGATGAGAATCCGGGAAAGTCTCGCAGCTGGTTAGTGGGTCAGACGTTTTCGTGTCACGCGGGACTTTTGGAAGCATCGGATACTAAGCGATCATGTAACTTTCAGAAGCCTGAAGTCACCACCATCTGCATGTCAGCTCCCTTTTGCTGTTGCCATTCCTCTGAAACAAAGCCCATATTAAATGCTTTGAGTCTTGGCATAACACAGATCCCCAAACCACACTTATCCCATGACCAGCGATGAGTGTGCAGTTCTATTGTTAGAAGCAAACCACTTCAAAATACCAAAACATACGTTTTAAACATATTTTCAACTCTCTTCTGTGTGAACAGCAAAATCTTCTTTTGCCTTTTTTTTTTCTTTCTTTTTTTAAGTTTTTAAGATCTCCACAGTGAGATCTTGGGTAGTTTTTATCTTAGAGAGGAGTACATTTTACACAAGTAAGTGTGTTTTGATACCAGTTTTTTCTCTTGCCAGGCCTAGGAGTTCTGGGTGCAATGTGCTCCCTGAATTAGTTATGATGTCACTGACACCTAAAAAATGGGCATTCTTCTGTCCTGGTTTAGGTGTCAATGACATCATCATCTGCTGCAGTGGAAACAAACCCCTAAAATTTAAGCCTGGGTATGTAAATTGAGGAGTAGCTGTTTTTTGAAATATTTTGCTTTAAAACGTAATATTTAGTCTAGACACAGATTCTGTTAATGATTTGGGATCACAAATGTTCTGTGTACAGGAGAATTGCTGTTAACCTTTAAGAGAAAAGAAAAAAAATATTCAAGGTTATAAAACGCTTTTACATACCTGAAAACAAGAACTGCTTCTTAAGTAAATAGGAGTGTAGGTGGTTGTAGAAAATGCTAGCTGCCTAATAGGGCAGACTAATCCAATTTGCTTTATTCAGGCTTATCAAAGAAATATGAACCAAAATCACCTAAAAATCTTTAAAATTTATAACTGTGACCTCTGAAACAAGTGGAGCTATGGCAAAACATAATGCACAAAAAAAGAACAATTGGGTTCTGTCTTCTGAAAGTTTTGTTTCCAAAATACACTCAGCTTAAGCCTACCTCAACCTCTCACCTTGATCTATGTGACCATAAAAGCTCTGGAAAAATCCTAAACTGATTTTAAAAAATCATCATATTGACAATAATGCTAACTTGTCACATCTATGGACTAAATTAAAGCTATTTATTCGGCACACTTTCTTTATAAATTTTTTACAAAAATACTTAGTTCATCCTCAGTTCATCTGCCTGCAGGGCACAATCTAGTACCTATTGATCCCAATAAAAAAACCTGAACCAAAATAACTAGATGATGCCAGCTCAAGACAAGGCCATCTCTGAGGTGCTTGTCGCCAGTGGAACAGGTAGCCCCCATCAGAATCAGGATTCTAGATTTGAAAAGCAGCTGGTTTCATCTAGGGCAGCAAAACTGCCCAATCACTTTTTCATTCTCAGATGACCTTAACAGGACTACAGTAGTTTAAGTACAAAAAGGTGGGCTTCCATTTCATGTGACAGGGCTATTACGTCTGCTTTGATCACAGATTTCTGAAAGTGTTTTTAAGGAGATTAAAGGCAATTCCATAATTTTCAGCACGCAGAATTCCATAATTTTCAGAACACACAGTGAATTAAATATTGTCCCCGCATCAATGCTGCTGTTGTGTTTCTCTTGGTTCCTGTGCTCAAACTGCTAATTTAGCCAAGAGCTTAATGTAATGTACATACATAAACCTCTCTCAAGGTGGAAGCCAGCAACCTGATGGATAGAGTCAAGTTAGGAAGTGGGAAACGGGGGTTAAAATCCTGTGAGATAAAGCCAGGAACCGAACCTTGGTCACAGATTTCTTTGGTCAGCGCTCAGACCATAGTGTTACAGTATAAAGGGAACATGAGAGTGGTGAGACTCCTCCACCAGCTATTCTAAAGCAGTACAGAAAGTGCTACTATATTTTATGGGTGACTGTTCCTTACTGCTGTGCTTTAGGGGTGACTTTATGCAATGTATTTTAATAAGCCCCTCAAGGAATTTAACAGAGGGTTCCTGGATGCCAGGCAGACTTAAGTGTGAAGGTGGAAGTGAGCAGCTCAGCTTTGCTTATTAGGAATGAGGCATTTTCTGCATATAGACAGGAGAAATGTTTTCAGGTGCTTAGACAGCTTTCAAGTTACCAGCTATGAAGCCTCAAGGAGCAACTCAGAGGGCGTTTTCAGAATCCCAGTATTGCATGCAGTTATCTACATTTTTGCCTGAGTCCCTCTTTAAGTCCCCAAGTCCTTGTGTGGATGAGCACAGATCAAGACAACACCACTGGCTGAACACAAACCTCATTTTTGACAGTGCTTATTTTAACTTGGTGCAAAGTGACACCTACTGTCCCTCTATATTTGTATTATTATCTGGAATTTATTTGTGGTGGGTTTATTTTTGTTTAACAGTGACACTTATACTTGTGTAGAAGCATCTTGAAAATAAAAATAAAGACGACCATCTCAAAAACATCTGTGTACATTAGCCATTAGTATTACCATCACTCACAGATATCCTCGCAGCAACTTCATGCCTTAAAGGTTCTGGAAGTTGACTGATTGTTCCCAAACTACTACATAGTTTTAGGTGATTAACCACATATATTTTTTGCCAATATGTCTGGCTACCTTTTAGAAGTTAGTGCTTTGCTGGCTGTAGTACAGGAACAGATTTTTTAAGGATTGGAATCAGATTTGGCACTAAAGGGTTCAGTTGCAAATTCATAGGTGATCTTAAAATTTCATTTGACATAAAAGAAAACTCTTTGCAGTGGAAAAATAAGAGCCTGGACTCTATTTAAAATGACATCTCCACTTGCAACCTTTTTTTCTTTTTTTTTAAGCTTTAATATAATCCCTCTCAGGGACAGTTCTCACTGAAATTTCTGGTATTTTCCCTGCTCATTTGAGATCGTCTTCCTAGGAATGAAGTAACATCCTGTCTTTTTGAAAGCAGAAAAATATCTGTTCAAAACGTCTTCTCATTAAAAGGTCTTCTGTCTTTTTCTTTGGCTTTTTCAGCTTTTAACGAGTTGTTTATATATCTCAATGATTTGAGAAGACAGATGTATTTTATGTAATCTTCCATGTAAGCTTTTTTCATTTCACTTATAAATTGCTTTTCCATATTTTAAGATTCAGTTATGTTTTCGTGGAAAAATCACCAAAAAAATTGTGAGTGGCTATTTGTTGCCCACCATGAACTTCCAGATAAAGTGGGTATAAATTGCAGTAGGTAATAAAATCCCAACTTATAAATAAGCCACAATTTTATTGTAGAAATAGCAATTAAAACTGTGTTGTTCTGTTTTATTTTTACTATAAGACTGTAATATATGAGTTTCATTTGGGTAACAGTTAAACAGTTAACAGCGTGTGCTCTGTTGTGCTCAAAGGGCAACTCTAGGTACCGAAGTTAGAGACCCCAAGCTGCCCAGAGATACAATGATGAACGGCCTCTGTATAGCGAAGGGCTTCCAGAGCCTACCACGAAAAGCTGTAACCTATACTTTATAAACTTGTAAGAACAATGAAAGACAGAGAGGCCAAAACTGTGAACCTTGTAACCAAATAACAATAATTTAAGCCCATATGCCATATCATAGATTTCTGCTTCCTGAAGCACAAGCTTGACCAAAACGGTGTCCTATTTTTTCATCTCTATAAACCTTTCCTCAGTTTACCGTCAGATATGCTTTTGACTCTTACAGGTTTGGACACAGTTCAAGCACAGAGCCTTAACTGCATTTTGAGCCTTAGTCTGCAAGCAAACAAAAGAAAAAACAGTTGTTTTGGTGGTTTAAACAGATGTGCAAATGTGTACTTTGTCTGTTGATTTGGAGTACCAATAAATGTGAAAGCTGTTTGACCTGTGGCAGAGGTCCCAAATCTGACTTTAAAATCACCAGTGTTACTTGGCATTTCTTCACTTGAAACAGGCGTTTCATACCAGAGAAAGATCTTTATTGTTATGACTTGATATGGAAGTGGTATCCATAAATATCCTAACCATACACTTAAAAAAAGAACGTATACATACTCCTAGTTGGGAACAATCAAAACCTGGTGTCTGTGAAGTTCCCAAAGCAAAACACAAGGCAAACCAAGGACAGACTTGCTGTTTGTGTTCTCTCTGGTGGCTGTGGTTAGAGGACGCGAGATGTTTGTGTTTTTGCTGACTCTTCCTCTGTTCAAGTCCTGCTCTTGTTTACATTATTGTTTTTAAATTGGATGTTGTCAAATACCTCAGCCATAACTGACAGTTCCTCTGTCTGCATAGGGCTTAAGTACTGTTTAGGTTTCATCATCATCCGCTACACAGAGCTGCATGTCATCAGACCAAAAGTCATATTCCTAGGGCTGCAGAGCTGGTGAGGCATTTATAATAAAGCAGCAGGAAAAAAAAAAGGAAGGAAGGGAAGGGAAGGCAAGGCAAGGCAAGGCAAGGCAAGGCAAAGGCAAGGCAAAGGCAAGGCAGGGAAGGCAAGGCAAAGGCAAGGCAAAGGCAAGGCAAGGCAAGGCAAAGGCAAAGGCAAAGGCAAAGGCAAGGCAAGGCAAGGCAAGGCAGACAACAAGAGGAGAAAAAAGTAAGAGACAAAAAAGGCAAAAGAGAGCTTGGATTATCTAACTGGGGGCTGGATTTATCCTAGTGTTATTTTTATTAAATTTAAGCTGATATCATTTGCTGAAAAGTCTTCTCAATACAGTTATATGAAGGGGCGGAATTTTGTCCAGTATACTACAGTATCCAGTACACACAAACAGAACTAATCTACACACAAATAAATTATGGAAGTCTACAGTTAATATATATTTATAGAAAAATTATTTTTTTTATTTAACAAAATTGTTTTCAGTTAGAACAATTGTCTTGTGCTCATGTTTTTTGGAAGTAATCCCAAGCTTTCAAACCATCAGCTAGCCATAAGGAAGCTGTTGAGAAAAAAAGCCAGGCGATGGACTGTACTATAGTGAGATAAGTTCTAATATCACTGCCACATTATAAAAGTATCTAATGAAAAGACCACATAGTATGAAGCTGAGAGACCTCTGATTCTCTGGCACATGTATTATAAGATATATTGGTATGCTATAAAACTCTACATGGAATACCTTGTACGGTTATATCCTTTAAGCATATAAAAATACTTTATAGTTCAGAGTATGCTGACCACATACGACGTTTCACATAGGTATTATTAAATTAGCAAAGTGCTATTGTTTTAATGTGTACCTATTGTATTATTTTTATTGACAAGGGGACACAGAGGTCAGATTCTGCTCCATGGTCATCAATGTGTTAGTGTATCCTGAAGAAGAACTTAGTTCTTTGTGTACTAGGTATAATGAAAAATGTTCATGAAATTTCAAGTATAATAAAATAAAACATAATGGTCATGAACTTTTCTTTATTTCTACTGTAATTGTGAGAAATGGACAAATTTAATAGAAGCAATTCTGCAGAAAAACAGTTTGCAACTTCATGATGGAATTTTCAGTTTTCCTCACTCAAGTTTTAAGTGATTTTAAAAAGAAAAATATGTGTTTGAATCCTAATATATGACTTCTATTCACTGAAATGGTCCCCAGGGCTAATTCTGCATGATCAGTATGGATCTGAGGCGAGGAGAAGCCCACCTGGAGGAAACTGGGCCAGCTCTCCTAGCAGAGATTGGAGCTCTGGAATATAGCAAGGCCACACATTATGTTCACATCCCTTAATTGAAACTTAGTTCCACAGGGCTGTCATAGAGAAATAGAAATATGGCTTCCTTTACTGGTCATGTCTTCACAGCCATCACAGATGGTAGTGAGTTTCTCAGCTTCTAATCCTGGTTGTCCAGATGTGATCTTACTCTTGTCTTCAAGCCATGCAGTCATGACAGTGTGGCATGGTGCCTAAATTGATAAGCTCTGCCACAGCATTTGGCCCATAGTGAGAGCATAAAGTATAGAAGTGATGCAGGATTGGAAAGCGTAATGCCTTTCTTTTTACTCACCCATCATTGTGGAAATACGTGAGCTGTTTTGGCTTTCTTATGAGAAAATATGAATTGCTTGCTTGATTTTTTTTGTTTGTTTGTTTGTTTGTCTTTGGTGGGTTTGGTTTTTTTTCAATATCGTAATGACAGTCAAAGTTTTGGGTTGGGGATTTTTTTGGTGGTGGAGGGGTTGTTGCCTCTGAAGATCTGAGGAACAAAGCTAAAAAGCATCAAACCATGGCTTTTAGGAGTTTTAAGGACAGAATTTGGAGGGATATTGCACTCAAAATGTGAATTATGTGGTAAAACATAGCGAATCCATTACTTTTTAACACACAGAAGATTCAGGAACAGATTCCTTAGAGACCACTAGAGCTGTAGAATCATATAAGGATATGTAATTGACTGCTATACTTGGTCACATGCTAATCAGACTATGTGTATTTTAAAGCCCATTTATAGTTTAATTTATGACCAATTGCACTATTTGTATGGTATTTAAAGGTGTCACAGACAGTTTGGATGTAATCCAAAAAGCAAGCAAAGTTTTCTTCTTTCTCTAAGAACCAAGCAATGCACTTTTCTTTCCTTGATGAAAGATCCTGGCTCAGCAGGCTGAGCTGCCTCGCAAAATGTATGTATGTCTGAAACATAAGAAGCTTGCTCTGACAAAGGAAAAGCCAAAAATTAAATAAAGAAAAGGCAGCTAGCTTGATGACAAGCTGGCATGTTCAAATTTGAGGCTCAAATTCAATGTGAATCACAACCATGTGAATCTTATTCTGTTTCAGCATTGAATCAGAGCTCAGATCTTGCAAACAGAATGATTCTGCCTCGATTTACACATGTGCATAGACCTGCTCCAGTCCATGGGATTGCTCACTCACGTGCAGAGCTACATGCAGACTGGATTATCTGGTTAATGCCCTGGAAAAGCTTTCTGATTATTATTTTTGTTCTGATGAGTTACCATCATGACACTGCTCCATCTTTTGGAAAGGCTACCAACAGGAATGATTGTTGGATATCATGAAAAATAGTTCCTATGAAAATAAAAGCTGAATAGATTCTTTAGCAACACTACCAGGACTATTTTTACAATCCTTTAAAAATGCACAATTGTTTCTAAAGATTTGAGAGAAGGGTTTCAGTAGAAACAGGGCATCCGTGGTTTCAATGTCTTACTGCGCTGGGAATTGGGGGAGCAGGGGCAAGGAGAGGGAGAGGTAGGAACAGATTGTAATAATAAAGGCACACAATAGTATTACACATGGAGTTTAGCATTAAATAAAGATTGTCCAAATTCCTACCTGCGAATGCTTAGCCTGGTGTTTGTTACACTTCCAAGTGTGAAGGAAAAGCCACAAACATTTATCATGATTGTCAGTAAGGCCCCCCTTCCGCACCTCTCCCATGCTCTCCACTCCTTTCCCTGCATTTCAGAGCTGTCAACATCCGTGCTTGCTCAAGCCTCCATTTCTGGCCATTAGTGCGTTACAGGATTGTTTTACATGGCCTGCCTAAGAAGCAGCAGCTTGACTTGAGTAGGCAGGGAAGGGCTTTTAGGAGCTGGGAACAGTCCGAGCCCTGGCAGCATTCAAGGTGTCCTCTCTGAGACTCGTAGCTATTGAATTAGCCCAGCACACACTAAGTCCTTCGCAGGAAGCACCCTCTACCAAGTGCTGCCATTTTGGGGAATGCCACTCTCCGGCAGCTAGCAGTGTGCTGCAGTGGACCTAAGCTGGAAAGTTGCTCTGCACTGAAGTCACAGCTCCCTTTTTCTCCTACCTGAGGAATGCGAGAAACTTATCTCTTAGCCAATTCTTAATATGATTATTCCCTATTTAATGTCTTCCTACTGTGTTCTTTGCTTTTTTTTTCTTGGGATTCAGTACCTTTTCTTTGTATTATTTTATCCCTCTTACAAATTACCAAGGTTTGTTCAGTAACCATTCTTACATTTTCCTACATTTTATCACATACTTAAAAATGTAATACAGTTCTCTCAGAGTCTATCAGCAGGGGGAGTGCTTTAGGAATAAAATTATTAATCCTCATTATTTTTAACCCAAATGCTAGGCTTTTAAGCAGAGAAAGTGCCTTTGGGGTATCTGAAAATGCTGCACTGGGGAAGGTGGGTTTTTATGTTGTGGACAGAAGCAAGGTGGGACTAACTCTGGAGGGAAAGGGGAGGTCTGTGGAAAGGATTTTAGGACATCCAGGGATGATGAGAACTCACCTGAATTCTGTCTCATTGGAACGAAATGAAATGCAAAAGAAACTCAGCAGTGAAGTTGCATTTGGCTTCTCCATTATTTCTGAGGAGTGCACGTTTCCCCAGTTCCCTTTCTCTCTTCTAAATGGCAGCTATGAATCAGAATCATAGAATCACCTAGGTTGGAAGAGACCTTTAAGAACATCGAGTCCAACCATAAACCTAACACTGCCAAAACCACCACTAAACTATGTCCCTCAGCACCACATCTACCCGTCTTTTAAATAACTCCAGGGATGGTGATTCCACCACTTCCCTGGGCAGCCTGTTCCAATGCTTGATGACCCTTTCGGTGAAGAAATTTTTCCTCATATCCAATCTAAACCTCCCCTGGTGCAACTTGAGGCCATTTCCTCTTGTCCTATTGCTTGTTACCTGGGAGAAGATATCGACCCCCACCTCGCTACAGCCTCCTTTCAGGTAGTTGTAGAGAGTGACAAGGTCTCCCCTCAGCCTTCTCTTCTCCAGACTAAACAACCCCAGTTCCCTCAGCTGTTCCTCATAAGACTTGTGCTCTAGGCCCCTCATCAGCTTTGTTGCCCTTCTCTGGACACGCTCCAGCACCTCAGTGTCTCTCTTGTAGTGAGGTGCCCAAAACTGAACACAGTATTCGAGGTGGGACCTCGAATACTAGGGAAGTGATTGCCCCCTGTATTTGAGGTGAGGCCTCCAATACAGGGGACAATCACTTCCCTAGTCCTGCTGACCACACTATTTCTGATACAGACCAGGATGCTGTTGGCCTTCTTGGCCACCTGGGCACACTGCTGCCTCATATTCAGCTGGCTGTCAGCCAACACCCCCAGGTCCTTTTCTGCCAGGCAGCTTTCCAGCCACTCTTCCCCAGGCCTGTAGTGCTGCATGGGGTTGTTGTGACCCAAGTGCAGGACCCGGCACTTGGCCTTGTTGAACTTCATACCATTGGCCTCAGTCCATCGATCCAGCCTGTCCAGATCCCTCTGTAGGGCCTTCCTACCCTCAAGCAGGTTGACACTCCCGCCTAACTTGATGTCATCTGCAAATTTACTGAGGGTGCACTCAATCCCCTCATACAGATCATTCATAAAGATATTAAACAGAACTAGCCTCAATACTGAGCCCTGGGGAACACCACTTGTGACCGACTGCCAACTGCGTTTAACTCCATTCACCACCACTCTTTGGGCCCGGCCTTCCAGCCAGTTTTTGACCCAGTGAAGAGTACGCCTATCCCAAGCCATAAGCAGCCAGTTTCTCCAGGAGAATGCTGTGCGAAACGGTGTTGAAGGCTTTACTAAAGTCCAGGCAGACAACATCCACAGCCTTTCCCTCATCCACCAAGCAGGTCACCTTGTCATAGAAGGAGACTAGGTTAGTCAAGCAGGACCTGCCTTTCCTGAACCCATACTGACTGGGCCTGATCACCTGTTTGTCCTGCATGTGTCACATAACGGCACTCAGGATGATCTGCTCCATAATCTTCACCGGCACTGAGGTCAGACTGACAGGCCTGTGGTTCCCCAGATACTCCTTCTGGCCCTTCTTGTGGATGGGCATCACAATGAGGAGTGGTGGTGTGCCAAGGTGACCCATGCTCTGGCCCAGGGTTGTCCCTGGGCAACTTGAGCTCCCCATGGTGCCAGGTGCTGGGCCAGCACCCACAGGGCCACCCTGTCCCACCCCGCTAACTAAGAGGGTCCCACACCCTAACAGGGGCACCACAGCCACGTGACCCCAGCCAAAATCAGGTCTCCAGCTGGAGGAAACTCAGCCCAACACCTGCTGGGTGGAGCTTCTGCCAGCAGTGCCATGCATTGAGGGGTTTAGGGTTGCCCTAAACTCTTCCAAATAAATCCCGCAAATCTTTAGGAGACTTTCCAGGCTTTCCTGGAGCAGTACAGTAGATGCCACAGTAGTGGCATCTCCTATTCATGCATTTCAGTTTCCAGCTCCAGCAACTCAAGGAAAATGCGATGTGGATGCTGCTTTCAGGCTGAATTCTTTGTAGCACCTGGGAATGAAAGAAGGAGGTAGTTAATACTTATCCTGGTTGTAATTTCTGTGATGGAGCTAGGAGAGGAGGCATGTGGTTAGGATTATAAAGGGCTAATGACATGACAGTCTTCAGTCATTGTCAAACTGAACTCCATTCACAGCTAGGCATGAAGGGATTTCTTTTTTTTTTTACCCACAGCAGTCCCCCTGAGGAATCTACACCACCAATCTATTTTTAATTATGGTGATTACTAATAGATGATTTCACTTGCAGTCCCAGTTCTTCTACTTGCCGCTTTTGGTATTTCATAGCTTTAGTTTATGCTGCTTCACTGCCATTGGCTTTGTTTGGCAATTAATCAAATAAAAAGTGCACCTTCACCCTCCTATGTGCTTTGTGTCGTCCACATTTTGAAGAAGGTCCGATGCAGAAATTGGTTATAAAACTAACCAGTATTTTAGAGATTGAAATGGATATCTCCTAGTTACACAAAGACAACTAAATGAGATATCCTAGGGTTTTTTAAGTAATTTTTTGTAGCTATCAATGACTTATCTGTTTAGGACTCAGGCGCTCATACCTGACCTCTGCTGTGGTTTCCTTTCAATATCTAACCTTAGATTTTATGATGGTAGGTACTCTTATATTTGATAGTCACTGCAATTTTTTTAATGATCAGACTGTGTAGACACTCTTCCACATATAAAAACATGTACCTTAAGTATTAACAATTTTATTTTATTCTGCACCGCTGCTCAGCTTTTATAATATTTTGAAATGTACTGTAGGCTGATAAGTATCTTCAATAACCCTTTAAACTATGCAGGTAAGCTATGAAACCTGTACAAGCCACCTCCAACTCTGACTGTGACACGTATTGCGGTCTCACACAAAAGCAAGCTGCTAGTTATCGTGGTACAGATTAAATTCTTTATTTGTCAGGGAGGACTCACAGATATCCATGCATTTATACTTCTTCAGTGCTAGTGTTATACAACAGGGGAAGTTTCGCTGTCATTTCGCTTCCCGCACTGGGAGTTTGTGGGTGTTATCTCCTGCCTACCTTCATATGACCTCAATGAGGAAAGAAAATTCAAATTGTCAAAGTCAGTTCAAACTCCTGGAGAACTCTACTACGGGACTGCCAACCCACCAATGAAGTTTGATTCAGATTAAATGGAAACATTTTATACAGATCTGTCCATAACAAAACTTTCCCAGATGCTGTAAAATGGTATCATGATGCTTCTGATTCTGAGCTTATGAAAAAGAACATCTTGCATGCAGATTTTTGGAGGATGGCTACTGAGGCTTCTCTCTAGTTCCTATTTATGCAGAAAAATCACATGCTTTTTCTGGAGTCTGGTCCTTAATCCCTTCCAGGGACTGTTTGTATTGAGTAGGACTAAAATGAAACTTCCTCCAGAGCAAGAACTTGACGTCTAAGAGGCTTGATAATCATAAATGAAGTGGGATGGGTGAAATAATTTTTTGCACCTTGCTTCACCTTCCATCCCTCTAAATCCAACCCAGGTTTATGCCTTCATGTTCATATCACTCTTCAAAGGAGATGCAGAGTGAGACAGACACAAGTGTCTCCTCTGTGGCATTCCTAGCCTAGGCACCTTGTGAAATGTTGAGTCCCAGAGAGACAATTCTGATGGCAGTGTCAACACACACTGACACTGGCCTGACATAAAGACATACACATTTAGAAAGATTTTGGAAATCATTCCAGCTGACTCCCTTGTTCCCTGTTTCCTTTCTGGCTTCCTTTTATAGTGTTTCCATTTTGCTCCTAATGCAACATTTCTTCTTCTCCATATTTTCCCCGATGTCCCACCTTGCTCTGGAAGATCACTCTTTTCTAAGCTAAAAATTAATATTCTGATCACATGGAAACAAAGGGAGTGGTGTCCCAAGCTGGTGAAGGAAAGCCTGAATTTTTCATGTAACTTTCAAAGATGTCTCAGCCCTTTGTTTCAATGCTAATACCATTGGAAGTTAAGGATAAAAAAAAAGGAAAATGTATTTGTTCAAGAGGACCAAATCTCCTCCCCTCTTATACAGGGAAGCCAATGTAAGGTGGCCAGCCCTTGTGATACAACACAACTGTAATTATCTGTGTGGAGGCTGCATAGAAATATGGAAGTGATTTTGAAATCAGCTATACCTCTAGTGAAGTTCTGCAGGCGTGAAGTCAGGGAATTAACTGACTGAATGTTCAGAACCCAAATTTAGCCCAAATTGCGTGGGAAGGCCACTCATGATGCAGCCAGTCTAGCAAAATAGGAGTAATGGTCATGTCTGGAAAGTCTGGGCCCACAGTCTCTGGTGTGTGGCTGTCTGTTGTCGTGTATCACAGTTACCTTTACCCAAGCAAGCCTGGTGATTTTCATTCCCCTGCAGGAGTATTGAATATTATCAGTTTAAACATGGTTTTATGGTTAATAAGTACTCTTCACGCTGCTGGTGAGGGCCCCCCAGGGCCTAACAAAGATCATTCTTTGTTTTAAAAGAATCTCATAAAAGTAGATTGGTCGTTCTGATCACATAGACAGATGTGTGCAGTCCGAACGCTCCCTACCCCCTGCAGTCCGCAGCGTGCACTTGAGGAGTTCAATAATATGAACCTCACTAATCATCACGGTGTCGGTTCAGGTCACGCTGCCACAGACTGAATGAGGCGTCCCTGCGTTAGATATGCGATGGAGTCCTGTCATGCTCTGAATTACAAAAAAGCCACGCTCTTCTGCAACAGTGGAGGCAGAAAGCTAACCCTGAAAGACACCGTGCCTTTTAGGGCAGCAGTGATGGGACCTCAACATCTCCAAGGGTGAGGCCCTTTTTCCCTATTTGTTTTGTCCCCCTTACCTGAAAGGTTCAAATTAGCTGCTCCTTTACAAGTTTCAGCTTTCATTTTTAACTTGTGCCGTTTAGAAACATATGCAGTTTTCAAAGCAAAACACACCAGGGTTCTGAAAATCAGATGCTATGTGTTTAGGCATCAAAGAGCCCAGAGGACTCTACTTAAGTTGAGTCCATTCATGTATTTTTCCCATCTTCCTATAATTCCATTGAGTGCCTGATCTAAGACCCCTTGTTTTACCTTCCCACAGTCTTCACAGATAAAAATTTGCCACTACTGAATCCCTCCCTCACCTTCTCCAGCTCTTCACTGCCTAAACCTCCCCAGGTGACACCATTGATTCCCCAGCTACAAAAATCTTGTTAGCCGTCTGCTTACAAGCATCCAGGTTCCTCTTTGCCTGCCTGCCAAACCTGATGCTACTCATACCCCTAAGCATACAGCTGCCCTCTCAGCTATAAACTACCCAGGAATACTCTTCTCTGCCCTATTGCCAGCTCTTCAGTTCTTCTTTCCCCATCTGCACAGAACCGTCCTTTCCTCTTTGCTCTCTCTTTGACTACACAAATCTGATAGATGCTAACCTTTTGTTTTTGGAGTCCTAAGCAGATTTCTATAGCCACTAGTTGTTTCTCTACTATTCTTGCCAGCAGCTCTCATTCTAACTTTCCTCTTCCAGCGATCTCGGCAAGAACCAGTTTGTGCATGGTCAATGACAAGTGGACATTGTTTGGTGTTTTTAAAAACTCTCAGACAATATTATTCTCTGAAGTGGCTCTTCCCTTTTCAGCCATTCTGCTTACCTTTGTATGGCTGCTTTTAAGCTGAGGTGTGTACAAGACAGTCCCTTTCTTATTTGCTATAATATTTCATAAAGATTTTTTATGCAGCTCAGAAAGTGGTGACAGTAAATCCTTTTCCAATACACTAAGGCCACTACAAGGAATGCTCTGCTCATTGTTAGGCAGACACCTGGGTTGAACTCAACAAGGCATTTGGCTAAAAATGCTCACTACTGACACATCTGCTTTATCCATCTATTGTGGAGGGAAGGAGAGGCAGAAGGAGTTTTGAGGGAGATGAATTAGAAAAAAACCCAACACCTCAAATTATTATTTTAAATTATTTGTGTTGATGTGAATGTAGAAGAAGATTAGCTGACTTTCTGGAATCACAGCACCAAAAAGACAATGATGTATGAGATGAAAAATGCTTTCTAATACACAGAGACGCTCTATTCCTTCTTCTGCTGCAGTGCTGTGTGCAACAGAGACACCCCCAAGATTCGGCTTACAAAGCTGAGCAAGAAAGTACTTTATTTTTATTCTTTCACTGCTCTGCTCATAGGCAGGCAATGGAGTACTTTCTCCAACCTGGAGCCCATTTAAAAGCAGACAAAGCTACTTTTTTATTTGCATGTTAATTCAGCTGTCTAAAAAATCTCTTTGAAATGTAGTGCTGTTAAACATAAAGAATTCCATTTAAAAACAAGAAAAAAGAATTTTTAAGTCCATATGATTAAAAAACACTAGAAGGACAGTGCTAGAAAATTATGTGTTTTTTCTGACTTGAAGACAAAATACATCTTAAAGGCAAACTAGACTAGACTATTCTGACTTACATAAGAGCAAGGAAATGAGAAATGTTTGTCATGCCATCTTACTTCTGAGAGTGCTCACTGGTTGTGGTCAATTAACGTTTTATAAGAGGCTTTCTGTATGATGCTGTTGCCAAGGACGGTGATTTGCTGTCCTGAGAGCCCATGTGATGGGAAGTATATAGTGTATAGTGAAGCAGACAAGGATGTCAATGAGAGCTCTTCACACCTGTAATCCTTGATATTCCACTTCACACATGAGAACATTTTGGCAGCTAGGAAATCTGATGAAAGCTGTTGCTGATCAAATCTCTTAGTACCTTTCCCTTAGGAGTCTCACCTGCAAGACAGGCTTTATAAGGCAGTGTCTTAGGAAGCTCATGAGACCTTGCTCTCAAGCCTGTTGAAGCCAGGTGGATTTCCACAGGCTTTGGATCAGCCTGTTCACTGGATAGAAAGTGTCCTTTCATACATGCATGTTTTTATGGTTGGTCAGGATCTTGACCTGACTACTTAATCTCATGGTGCTAGATGACATGCCCATGTTGGTTCCTCTGGACGCCTCCAGCTCTGGTGACAGCTCATATTTTCCTATTTGCCCCACCAGTAGACAGGGAGAAGAAAATTAGTGACTTACACAAATCCTTAGGCAACTTTGCATCAAAAGTTAGTTTGGGACAGAGCCTCTTTCTTTTTTGTAACTTTGATGCCTGTTTAAATAGCTCAGAACATGATTTTTAAGATTCATTGTGCTCATTGGTGTTGCTTTTTTGAATCTGTATCAAGCACTCAAACAAGTATCAATTTATGATAGTAGCTTCAAGGTTGTGTAATTGATGTAATAATATCCCACTTAATTTGCTTGTCATTCCTTGCAGGAGAGACCATTTGGTGGAAAATAAAATTATGTTTGTCAAATGGCTGTTTGGCAAATAGAGTAAACTCTTTAAACATGATGGTTTTGAGTCAGAACTTCTCTGCAATAAAGTTCTACCATTTACAAGACTTGTAAATATAGATCTTGGTTTATTTCTCCCCATTAAATACTACAAAAGAGTTAATAATGCAGAGGCAGTGACACAAGCTAGGAGAACAGAGGGCTTTACTTGAAGCTTCCACAGTGTTTGTGGTTGAGCCTATGAGAAGTAGCCCATAATGATTTCTTATAAAAGAGGCGGCAAGACAGCAATGGAAGCTGTGCTGGACAGCATTAAAACTCTGTCCATGTAAGCAGAAGCTCCACTTGTTAGCTCAAGTTCAAGGTACTGGAAATCTGGAAAATGAAAAAGGCTAACCTTAAAATTTACATCAACCTATAGATGTTTTACAAGCAGAATGATACGTGCCCTGCTTTTCTAGGGATGTGTGTGTAGCCTTTGACACTCACTTCCTTTCATTTATCTGTTTGTGGGAGGAATTTACAAGGATTTGCATGATTTCAGAACACATAGCTGGTGCTCACCTAGTATCTGTTCCTATAACACAGCCCTATCTCTTTATATCTCTAACTAGCTCTCGCTAAATACATATATGTATACATGTATATGGATATGTGGATATGCATGTCTTTATATGTATTTGGAAAGAAAAAGCGAGACAAGCAAGTAGAACAGAGATTTCGTTCAGGGCTACTTTTTAATTACTGCATCTGTTCTCTGCATTCAAAATAAGAAACAGATCAACTTCACAAGGAGTTTCCAGGTAGGCCAGTTTCCTAAGTAGAAATAGTGTTATGGGAAACAATGGGAGGACCATCAGGATTGTCCTTTTATTCAACCATAGAAGTATTTAGTCTCCAGTAGTATTAAGCAGTAATTGACACAATGGTTTCCAAACATTGTGGCAAGGACCTGACCAGCTGCTTTGGGGTATGCAATCCTGAACATACCACAAATGACTAATTCCCATTAGATTCGAGACTCTGCCCATAACTAAGGTCACACCACCTTGGATTTCTGACTCCAAATGCTCAAGAAATGTGTCACTAGCACTTCAGAGGAAGAGGTGGGCATCTTGTAATGCAAACTGTAAAATAAACCATGCACTGGAGATATTTCTCCCTAACCTTGAGCAGAAGCTAGTACCCAGATTATACTCTGAAGTGTAAATAATTTCCCCTTTATAAAAGTTCTATCTTATCTAATGTAACTGTGTGAATTACCTGTGCTCTTCTTGCTCAACTGTTTATTTCCCTTTTGAAGCCTATTTCATTTTTTACTTGTTCTATTCAAAAACATTTTGATTAACTTTTGTTTCATTCACGTCTTCATTTCAAAGATAACACACTTAATACTTTTGTTCCCACAGAACTCTTTTTGTGACAATTTTGGTGGAGAAAACACTATTTTCACTGTTTTATCTCAATGTTTCAGTTGTCATGTTGTGGAAAACCCACTTTTTCAAAATATATTAATCCAATTTTCTGTAAGAAACAAAGACTGTAAAGTAAAATATCTGAAAGTTGATGCTTTGTCATTTCTTCACTTGATTCTTCTCAGTCAAAGAAGTGTTAGGGGCAAAGACTGTGTTTCATGAGATGCTTTTTTACTATAAGCACAGTAATGTTTTACAAGGTATCCCTCAGCTCTACTTCCACTGAACAGAATGATGAAACTTTCCTTTTTAGTGCTGGAAGAATCAGCCTTTTTCTCCTTTGGCACCTTTTAATTTCACAGCATGTCTCCTTGTGTTGTACCATCTTGACAATAGGTATAAAGTTTTTTCTGATTTACTTCTCTTCCATATTCATTATATTGTAAATCTTTAGTGTGATTCCACTCAAGCAGTCATAAACTTTTAGCCTCTTGTTACGCAAAACAGTTTCTGTGTCTGTACTTATCTTTGCTTGCCATTTATAACCATTGTCTACTTGTTGTTAGATCTTTTTTGAAGTGGTATGCCCAGCACTGACCATGATTTTTTGAAAGATTTTAGGACTTTAATGACTGTGCCAAAGGTCAAAAAGACTAATGTGGGCAGCAGTTTCCTTCTGTGTTATCTCACAAGCTGGGCAAAAGTGTCATGTATTAGAAGTGTAGTTAAAAGTGTTGTAATGGGAAGCACGCTTACGGCAATGTGTTAGTGGCAGACTATTGCATGTCTTTGTATATTGATATTAGCCCCAGTGGTAGTATAACACCTTCTAAATGTTTTCTCTCGAGGAAGCTTCTTCCTTATCCTGAATATAAGAGCTCAGTGATACAACTGGTGCCCCATGAACAGAATGGGGCCCTCCATTTCTGTGGCCTGGATACATTTGTCAGTGAGGTCCAAGAGCTGTTGAACGAGCAACATTTGGACACAACAGGTTAATGCTACCTGGCCATGGTACATTTTTCCTCATGGTGTGACATAACAAAGGCATATTGGAAATGGATCTAATGCTTGTGTGACATCCTTTAGACTTCATTATATTGGCAAGTATGACATATGCAAAAGCCTACCTCAATTTTGGGAAAGAAATAGGCATTTCTTTGCATTTGTTCAGACCTGGGACTGCGAAGGAAATGAAACTTAAGAGTAAAGTTTTGAAAGCAGTTTCAAAAATAAGTTCCTCTCATGGCACTTTTCTGTCACATTGTCTCTCCTGTGTGTCATGGTGATGAGAGAACGGTGAGTTGCATTGAGATGGCTGGTTGTTTTTGCCAGGATGGCCCTCATTCTTTCTATACGGGGAGATGAAGAATACATCCAGACTCTTACAGCTGTCAAATACTGACTCCCTCCTTAGGTGGTTGTCTTAGGCTGGATTCATCTCTGTCATCCTTAGCAGTTCTCTGTGCTGAGCTCTCTGACCACCAAGAATTTTGTGCAGGAGCTTTTTCTCTGTTCTCTTTTTTCCCCACCTAAAAGAGCTCCAAAGAGCAGATTATTCGGCACAGCATTCTCTGCTGTTCTGCTGGGAGAAAGTCCAGACTGTGCAATGAGATTTATATGAGTGGAAGCTTGCACATGTGGGAAGATGCAGGAGTTGGTTGGAGGTGTGCCCCCCAAGAGAAGCTGAGGTGGATGGAATCACTTTCCAGGATCCCAGATTTACTGCCTCAGAGACAAGAAACCAGTTGCATGCACATGCTATACTTGTTCAAATTTAGAAACTATTTTTGAAAATAAGGCCCTTAACAATGTTAATTGCTTATGTATAATCCTTGAAATTATATTAGTGGTAGGAATTTCAACACTACTCACACAACTTAATAGAATTATAACATTAACATTCCTTTGCTCTGTTTTAAAAAGCCACTGGCAACATGCAAGTCAAAATAAGCATCAAGGTGCTTAACACTGAAGGACAGCACTGAGGAGATACATTTCCTTCATATATTAATTTCATAACTGTATAATTTTTAACTTCTTATCACTAATTCCTTTTTCCTCTTGGTTTTGAAGGAGCTGTTGATTCTGAATGGATCTGAAGTATAAAGCAGAAACCAGGCGGTGGACAGGTGCAAATGGCAATCAACATAACCTTCATCAATGTTCTTTTTCATTAGTTTGCAAAACCATTAGAAACATGTTGCAAAATTCCCATGCTGAGCTGCCATGTCAGCACAGTTCACTGGCTAACACTTTTAAACCATAGCAAATCCAATAGGTTATTGCACCCTGATACTCTTCGTTAGTGAAATCAAACAGTCTGATCCTGTCCAATGGATCTTCTAAACGTTGCTAAGCTGGTTTTATACCCAGCAAAGGGAATCTGAGGTTCTCTGCTCATAAGGTTCATACATACAATGCTGCAGGTTCAGCTAATGGTAGTCATATGATAATAAAAAAAGCAATAATAAAGCTGGATATTTAGAGACACTAAAAATCATATTTTATCAGCTGCTTTGACCTTTTTGTATCAAACGGTTAATAGTATTTGGAGCAATGGAGAATGATGACATTACAGCCATAACAATCATTGCTGATTTCAGTTCTCACTCCTTGAGCCTTATCTTCAGGAAATGCTAATTAACTTGCCTTTACATAGACTTTCCTTTTAGTAGAATCACTGGGGAACTGTTTCTCCTGTTGCAATTACTGTCATTCCTACTGGTTTTCGGATTTTAGCAGTGTGGTCACAGAGCTGAGAGTAAAGCCCACATACTGTGAAGTCCTGTAGACTGTGCATTGCATGATTATAGCATGGACACCAGCTCAATGTGTAGCCTTTGAATTATTTCCAGTCTTGGTTTGCACAGGGGTGCATGGAATATATTTCAGCTCCTCCAGTGAAACAGGCTGTTCCCACAGCAGTGCAAGCCCGTTTTCCCTGCTGGCCACACAGATCTAAATGAAAGCATTCATTCTGTCTGCACCAGGGGTTAACTCAATTTGTGTCTCTTGTACAATGTAGAAACAAGAATATTAGCATATGATGATCATCATCATTGTTATTGCCTTTAATCATAACTAAATTTTTCCAAAATCAAACACAATATGATGCAGTATGTATCCCTGGCTAAGCTGTGTATATTACAAGGCCATACAGATGGATATGAGTTCCACGGTTTGGGTTTTTTCCCCACAGTTTAATATCTCATTAAGTGTTAGAACAGACATATTTCCCTATACTGTCCTTTGCCCTGCAAGCATTGTTTGGGAAAGGCTCATATGTCTCCAGACTGGCCAGTCTATTCCTGACCCACAAACAGGTGTTTTGACAGCCTCCAAACACTTGTAGTTCCTCATTAAAGCACTGTGAATGGCACATGTGAACAATCATGCAGCCTTTCACAATTTTTGGGCAGTTTTGCTATGACAAGAAAATTTTTATAAGCTCTCATTCCTTTGAATGATTTCATCAGTGAAGATTTCTTTTTTAAGATTCACCTCCAGTGAGTGTCATATATCAACATAATGGATAGTTTATAAAAAAAAAAAGAGGTATGGTCATATTTGTGGTTATATGGCCTGACCAAAACTATGTGGAACTAATATAATTTTTTTTTCTATCTTTGAATTGCTTTTATTAAGCAATGATGAGTGTGTTCATAGTGTATCTATGAATATAGTATGGATTTTCATTGTCTCTTTGAGAATAACTCTGTAGATTTATCATCAGTTTTAATACATGTGGGCTTTAAAAATATGCATCCTCTAAATCTAGGAAGGGGATTTGGAAGGGGGTCTGGAATAACCACTACAGGTTCCTCTAAAGTGCAAAATCCTTGGTGAACTGAGAAACCGAAGTTGTTTCTGCCTACAGCCAGTTCCTCTTGTGGCAAGGCAACGGCAGAATCAGATCAGACACTGACCTTCTAAAAAAAAATCCCCTATGTCATCTTGTCTGCGTGAGAGGACTTCTATATAAAGATGTGCTAGGTTGCAGAAGCCAAAACTTCAGAGATTCCACATTGTTTTGTAATAATAATAATAATAATAATAATAATAATAATAATAATAATCATCATCATCATCATCATCATCATCATCATCATCATCATCATCATCATCATCATCATCATCATCTTTCAAATTGAGTCTTGATTGACTCCGTTTGTACTCACAGATTTTTTTAAGTGAGGACATGCTTGACATTATGGACTGTGACTGAGCAGCAGGGTGTTTAGAATTTGCCTAGCTTTAAGCCCATCAGGAGTATTTTTGATTTTGAAATGATGCAAGCTTAAAAAAAAATGAAGGAATGACTTCAGCTATAAGACTAATCTTTGTTTGAAATCTATTGAATTTGGAGGATCAGGAATTCACTGTGTGAAATCCCGGTCCCAGAGAGCTCACTGATTTCAATGTTGTTTGGGTTTTTATCTACCAATTTCTAAGGAGAGTCTGAGTCTTCTTATCATGTAGGTGATACACATTAACATGGATCTATGCAATACAATGAGTCCTTATACCAGCTGCCTGTGAAACAAATCTCTTGTATTCTTCCCGTTAAGTCATTTAAGGCTGCTATAGACATACAGTCCAGTTTTGAAACTGGGAAGTAGGTGTATAAATTTGAAAGTTTACAGTTGGTACAGCTATATTATATTATGTATTTCCACCGAATCTTTTCTTCTTTACATTGAGTGCAAAGATGTGATCTGTATGAAAACCAAAACCACTGAGCTTGTTTCACTGAATCTGTTTCACCCTGGCCATGTTGAAGTGATATGTACAGACTACTTTAGTTTAGCTCATCAGAAAGATTTAACAGTAGCAGAGATTTGTTGATGTAATGTAGATTCAGATACTGTATAAATTGATGACGGGGCCTTTTTATGGAAATGGCACTTTGCTCACCTTAAATATATATCTTGGAACAGGTGTTAAGAAAAGAATGACTGTGGGTTCAAAATTATGGATAGAAATGTTTTTTTTTCCCTCAGTGTCGAAGTCTCATACTGCCTCAGGTGAGAAGCAGATGTGGATGATATAGCGTATGTGTGCAGGAAAGTACCATATTAATACAAACCAAAGCCAGAAAGCCTTAAAAAAATAGTTGCAGGGGAAAGAGAAAAGAATGACCCATCTCATCATTCTCATCTCTGCTTTAATGCTGTGTTTTGTAACTACTGAACAAAAGCAACTGGAGGGTATGTTAACAGGCACACAGCTGTAAGCCCCACAGAGCTTTAAAACAGGCTGCATCAGAGCAACTTAACTTTATTTTGGGAGGTTATGGGATAAGTCAGAACCTGATCTCCATTACAGCTAGATTCCAGAGATATGATCTATTTCAGGGAGGGCTCAGAGCAGCCATATTATTGGAAGTGGGTGAAAATCCACCTGGATTTGGCACTTCAGACATGCCTAATTAGAATTCTTTAAAAGCTGTAATGATTTTTGGAGGACTACAGATAGACGCTAATAGTGTAATGATTCTGTAACATGTCTGTTCCTGGAAACTGCATATGAATTCTCACAAGGTTACTGTATCATTTACATGTTCCATACACCTCCCAGTTACAGAAAGAAAATTAAGAAAATCCAGGGAAAACCAGGAAAGACTGCATTAAATTGCTGAATTTCCACTTTGGAAAATGAGAAGCAAGAATCAGTAGATATTCATAGTGGAGGATCATTGTTAGCAAAAGTCTGTCTTGCCAGACTGGAATTTGGAAAACATAGTTCAACTTCTATTTCTGCCTGGGACCGTCTATGCAATTGACTTTCTTAAGCAAGTCATCAGGACCCAGATCCATCTTACTGAACTTTACCGTCTAGAAGGGGAATTTCTGCTCTAAGCTAGTTGATTAGGCTCTGTCCTTCATCATGCTACAGTTAGAAGATGTTTCATTCCCCTTTCTAGATTCTACATGGACTAAATCTCCTCTAGCTGTACGTCTCTGATAGTCTACCCTGCATAGATGCTGATTTTCTCCCAGGCTCCTTCCAAGACAAACCCTGAGCATGAATGAAGACAGAGCTTTGCCTCAGGGTCCACTCCATGCAAGAGGTACGGGCCACACCAGCAATCTCTGCTATTTTCGTAGAGACGTGATTACAGAAGAGCCTAGATCTCTGTCTTAGACTAAATGCCTAACTTTGAGATAGCTAATATTAGATGTGCTGAATTCTAACACTAGGTCTCTACATACTTCTGACGCTGTAAAATAGGAATAACAATAACCTTTTTGTCTGTCTCAAATTATTAGCATTCAACTCTGACCTTTAAGTGCTCCCGTGGTAGAAATCTGCAGTTCTGTGCAATCACATTAATACCAATTAAATAAAATTTTACATATCTTTCATCTGAATCACAGAATCATAGAATGGTTGAGGTTGGAAGGCACCTCTGCAGGTCATCTGGTCCAACTCCCCTGCTCAAGCAGGGACACATACAGCTGGTTGCCCAGCACTGTGTCCGGATGGGTTTTCAATATCTGAGATCCACTGCTATTGATTTTCCTATTACTGGTTAAACACATTTGTTCACTAAATATTTATTTTAAGTTATGAAGACTTCTTTAAAAAAAAAAAAGAAGGTACAAAAACTTTAGTTTAGAATGTTCTTCTTTGGGGGAGAAAAGGATTTTATTTGCTAAACATAGCAAGCAGATCGTAGATCTGGATACAGATGACAGACTTGAAGTCCATGATGACGTTGCTTTGCCAGCTCCTTCATTAGTCCTTAAAAGCTCTTTTTATCTGTCACAATTTTGTTCATATGAGCAGCCTTTTGATGTTGTTTTGGTGTTGCAGTGCAATGGATTAGCCTTTCTCTGACAGTTTTTTGAGGGTAGCTTCAAAATGGCTCAGAAGGGGAAAAAGAGAACTAGGAGAGTTAAACCAAATTTATGCTGTAGTTTCTTGGTACCTTTCTGAGTGCACTCACAGCGTGCTGGCTGCTGGCTTCATTAAATGCAGTATAAACCGTTCTCCACAGCTTATGGCAACGCTGGGGCAGGTGTCCTAGTCACTATGTTAATTAAATGCCACTGATATCTGTGGAAAGTTTTGTGCCTCTGGTTGCTGAAATGACAAACACAGGGGAACTTACAGAATCACCACGTGTTTTATGAGATGAGCAGAAACCTCATTAGCAAAACACTGATTTCTCATGTTTTCCCATGAGAGTTGGTGGGTGAGAGATGCATCGAGCAACTGGCAGTTTTATTTTGGGAAGAAGAAGATCTTAGATGTTTCTGTGTGGTTCAGCATCTAACGAACAGTCGCAAAATTTTATTCCCCTGAAATCTACCAATTCCGGGAAACTGGAGTTCCTCATGTGGCTCTTTCCAAGCAACTCATGCCAGCGAACACAAAACGAGTGTAACATTTCTTGCAGGGTGGGGAAAAAAAAGACAGGCAAGAAAGGGTGGGGGAAAAAAAAAGGAAAGCGGCGTACCCACACCACCGCCGCTTTGCCGTGCTCCCAAGATTCAGATTCCAGTTTGGCCAGAGATGAAATTGATAGCTCTGCAGGAGGAATGTGGGAATAATGGGCTAAGGACACTATGAATGAATTATGCACTGCAGGCACGGGGCTCCTCAGCGCATCGCTGTCCGAAATTTTATTTTTATGTGGCACATATTTAGAAAATTGAGGAGCGCCTTGGAAAGCTGGGACAGCTGGTGAGTGCGTGCGGGGCGCTGGGGGAATGCCGGGGCTCTGCCAGCAGCCTCTGGCCAAGCAGGTCTCCAACACGCCTGCCAGCCCACCACCCCAGGAGCAGCCCCCACCGCCGCCGCCGGGGCCGGACAGATGCTATGAAAGGACCGGCATTAAGTGCCTTTTGCAGGATATTAAACCAGCATCCTAACTGGTAAAAAAAATGAATTGTCACTGACATTATGTCGGCCCGCTTGGAGCCCTCTCTGCTACTTTCCGCAGTCTGGTAACCATTACGCACAAGAGATCAATATTCGCCTCAGTGCTGGAATTTAAGTAATGATTTCCAATAAAACCTATTTCAGGCTGTTCTGGCTAGAGGACAGAGACAAGCCACAAAACATAATGCACTTAAAGCCTTTCTTTTCTCGTCTTTTCTTTCCTTTTTTTCCTCTTCCTTCTTTTTTTTTTTTTTTTTTAAAGACTTGAATAATGGAAGTGAGATCTAGCGATAAGACACATGCACGCACACAAAAAGGAGGCATTTTGGCCCTGCCCAATCTGCTTAGCTAATGGCTGTAAACTGACACCCGTAATGAAATAAAAATGTCTCGGTGCAAGTGCATGGCTGCGCAATTGCTACCAACACCCAACCTGGCAGCCGCAGTGATGGGTGCTGGGGAACACGCCTTTCCACATCACTTTTTTCACTTCTCCCTGTTTTGCAGCAAATAAGAGATACATTTCCAAAATGGAATTAAGTAAATACTTCATGATTTTGTGCTGCAGAAGTCTGTCTTTAGAAGTGGTGAACAGCTCCAGCTCCCAGTAACTGTAATTGACACTCCAGGTGCTCAGCACTTCTGAAAATCAGGTTTCTAGTACTGTTCTAGTTCTATTTTTCCTACTTGAAAGCTTTTTTTTTTTTTTTTCTTTCTTCTGGTCTTTGTGAAAGAATCTGAGGGGTATAAGAAGATGACTGGTACTTGAGGAATGAATTTTCTGATCTATTATCTGTTAGAGAAGGAAATAATTTACAGAGGTGAGATAGATAGAGACGTACACATATATCTTCCAAGTTGTCATAGTTTCATATTTTGCCTTTGCCCTCACTGTACTGCCTAGTTTCTTTGTGTCCTGCAGTGCAGACTTCAGACAGAGGAAAGCCCCTGTCCAAGTGTGCTAAGACTGGACTACTGTGGTTAAAATGGTTTCCCCTGGATCTCCCTCACAGCTTGCAGTTGTCTGATTTCAATCAGTGGCAGTTCTCTCCACATGTCTAGCCATCAATCTTCTCCTGCTCCTGGATGAGTGTGTCACAGCATGGTGCATGTTCCAGTTAAAAAATAGACTGCACCGCAGCTCTCCCTCCTCAGTCATTGATAAGTATTCCTTTGATATTTTTATTAAAAAAGAAAGAAAACACATTATGATATATGTTTCTGAAAAAAAAAGAAGAAAAAAAAAAAAGCCCAAAGCACACCGAAGCCCTGGAGGCTGTAGGGACAGCAGGAAACAGGGAGGGAATTTGGGGTTATGTGGTTATGATGAAGCTATTGCTTGGTAAGTTACAGTTTGTGTGAGAGTTGAGGATTTCGATCTTTATTGCTTTCCACCCTGCACTATTCCAGCAGTAAAAGTTCTCTGGACATTGTACGAGTCTCCGGTGTTCATCTACTTCACACCCCTTCTTTCCCCCACAGTGAATAATAACTGCTGTTTGAAAACAGAGCTGCTTAGAGATGGAGGGGGGTTTGTACAAAAACTAAGCCAAGCGTGTCATAGTCCCTCGCTCTCACCTTTGGACCTTCTGGAAAGGGAAATAAATGGCTGTTTCTGTTTTAATTCATCTTTTAGATTACAGACCGGTCTGCCAGTCTGCTAGACCAGATTTCCTCTGCGTGGCTGAGGTACATGCACAGGAGCACCCAGAAGTTGCCCGATAGAGCGGACGGAGTGACCTGTCTCCACGTAGGTGTCCTTACCCAAAGTAAACCCACCTTCTGAAAAGACCGAAGCTACAGAGAGTCTGCATAATAACTCTGCTTCTGACAAAGCACTTTTCCATGACAGAGCTCAAAGCACTTTATAAAAGAAGGTAAGATTATTATTCTTGTTTTATAAATTGAAAACTCAGACATGAGGAGGAAAAGCAAATTGTGCAAGGAGGCAAGTGACTTGGGGGACTATAAAACTCCTTTCTCTCAAGTGTCAGGGTTGTATTTAGGAGGCGCTCTACTTAATATCTCACCCAGTAATGAGCTTTTACTGTTCATATATCGAAGCTGATGAGATTCAGCAGTTAAAGAAAGATTGCCTAAATAGGCTTGAGTCAGTCAGGCTTGAGCCTGTTTTTCACATATGATGTAAAAGTCCGTTTCATTTCTTGTGCTGATAATTCTAATTTAGAAAGCAAGTGAAAGGGGAAAGCAGCCAGCTGGGAAATAATCACATTTAAGAAAGGCAATTAAAAACTAACAACTTGTGAAGTAGATATTTCTTAAGGTAAAATTAATTTCTTACATTGTCACATTGTCTCTTTTCAATCAGCAATCTGCAGTGAAATCAACTGATTCTCAAAGCACCACATATTTTTAAGAGCCTTCTCCATGATATTAACTAAAGCCCCTAAATCTGGAAAACTCACCCACGATCACAAAATTCACTTTCTCATGGAAAACCATGTGATGAAAGCCATAGGAAATAGTTACTGTTAAAGCAGTTCACATGAATAACTAACGTCAAGATGAAAAATTTGCCACCAACACCATTAATTAATAAGAAAGAGATTTTATGGTCTATTTTACTTTTCATTGTGTATTTTGTTGGCTCATTCTTTTACACTGGGGACTAGCCAATTTTATTTCTATGCAAAACAGCATAGCGTATGTTCTTCTCTTTCTTCCTCCCCTCTGGTAGACAATGCATCTCAAAAAAGTGAATATACATAATAAATAAAGATTAAGTAGGCACATTTCTAGCATAGATTTGTTGCTCAAAAGCATTCAGTTCTTTAAAAGGGTATAGAAGAAGATATAAAATCATTGCAAATGACACCAAAATTGGTAGTTCTGAGTAATTATGAAGACATACCAGTACTGCACAGAAATATGGGCTGATTAGTAAGTTGGCCTCACCTGTACGACTGCTAAATGCCACATGAGATGCTTAATTAAGACCTTTCATTAAGAATGAAAAATATGGATTAGTTTTACAGAATAGTCGGTGATCTTTAGGCACAAAGTGACTCAGAAAAGGATTTAGTGGTTTTGCTGTGCAAAACAGATAAGCAAAAGCTCCCAAGGCAATACAGAAGCTGAGCCAGCAAATGCCGTCCTGGATGTATGTACAGGAGAAGACTACCAGATAGGAACAAAGGACTTTTACTACTATGGATTACTGACAACTAGTAACATGATTACTGTGATATTTCTGTCCGCTTCTGATGTATACATTTGAGTAGGATGTTGGCAATTTAGAAAATGTTCTGAAAAGAGCTACAAACACAACTTCAGTAACAGAAGTGAGAGAAAAAAGGATCTTAATTTAGTCACTAAAAAGTGCAGATTAAGAAATGATATAATGATGGCCTGAAGATACTTCTCTAGAAAGAAACTTAACAGAAAAGGTCATTATGGATGGAAGCTGAATCTCAGCAGATTCAGATTAGCATTCAAACACACAGCTCTTTTCAATGAAGGATCTTAACTGCTGAAAAAAATATCTTATCTAGAAATACAATGGATTCTCTCTCCTGCGAAGTCTCTAAATCAAATCTGGCTGTCTTTCTGGAAGCACAGTTACAGCTCAGGCAGCAGCAGTGGGTTTCATATTGGGAACACTTGGCAAAATTCTTTGGTCCTGTGTTATGGAGGAGGTCAGGCTGCATGATTATTATCATTCTTCCTGGCCTTAAATGCTATCAATCTGTGAAACATGGACTTAACTTTAAGTCTCGCTTTAAATCATTTTACATTCATTTGACTTTGGTGGAACCATTTAACATGGTTGAAGTTTAAGCATGCGCTCAAAAGCTTTGCTGAGTGGAGGGGGACTTGCCCTCTTGTAACTGACCACATGCCAAAGTGCTTTGTTGAAATGGTGCCACAAGTCTTTGTAAGTCATCAAAGGTGAAAATAAGAAAACCCCTCATGTTTGTTTTTTTCACAGTTTTGAGTGCAGAAGCTACTCTTTTGCTTACAATTCTTTTTCCCCCGTGTAAATTGTCATGTACTATGCAACAGAGCTGCCAAATGGCACTGCCTCTTCCTGGCCTGTTTTCCTGCTCTAGGACTTAAGGACAAGTCTGAGTCCTACATGAATCAGCAAAAGTCATCCCAGGTACATTGGAGGGTTGTATGGATGAGCCATTTCTGTGATGGCAGAAAGAGACTCGCCTTCTGGGAGGCAAGACACTGCTTTAGGAGACGTGATTAGCTGTGCCTACCTGCTTGAACAAAGTATTAACAAAGCTACAGCTTTTATTAGAGTAAACTGGAAGAGACTGAATCAAATCGAATTGATGCTACGTGCCATGCTTGTAGAGGACTTTTCCATCAGAAACAGTAGTTAGCATTTCAAGCATTAAAGTGACAGTGTTATAATATCCTCATTCACACAGGCTGGTTCTTCACTCTTTCAGTTCAAAACGAATTCAGAGGATGCAAAATGATGTTCAATGTAAGGACTTCCTGACCTAAAAAAAAATAAATAAATCAGGCCTTCCTTTTCAGTATGTGTTTTGTTTTTTCCACTTTAGTAGCCACATTTTTATGCAGCATTTATTTAATTTCAGTCTAGTAAAAAAACCCTCACCCCGTGTCTTCACTTTTAAATGGTGACAAAACTCACAACTTCTATGATAAATCTTGCTGTGCTTCTTTAAAGGGTAGCTCACTTTTTAAACAACTGTGGTAAGGTGTATTAGTCAAGTCCTGAATTTCACGTTAAAAACGAATAAATCACCAGTGAAAAGCAATCAAGTATTTGGTACTGAAAAGACTTACTGTAACACAAAAATGAAATACCGACTGTGAAATACTGCGGGAAGTGCTTATAAAGTTCATTATCACTTTTCATATTTTCAGCAATTTCAAAAGCCAGAGAGAATGAATATACTTATATTTTATCTCAGTCTTTCACTTTGCTTTACAGTTCCTGCCAGGCAACTTGATCTGTAGGGCTGAACTGTAGGGGCATTCCTATTAATTTAGATGTTCATCTCAGCTACAGTATGCAGTGTTGATTCCTTGTTAGGCTGAATGGTTAAAGTAAGTATTTGCAACTTTGATTTACATCCTGCAAATTGTATTATTTATAGCAGCTTTGCCCTAAAATGGCTAGTTAGCAGAGTTCAGTGAAAGTTAAAATGACTTAAGCCTAGTGTTAGATCATGCATGCAGTACAGCGCTGACTTTCGCTTCTGGAGAGCTTGGTTCCATATTTACAACACAGACCACAAAGAAGCGCAAGCCAGAATTCAGCCCCGGTTAAAGTAACCCACAAACATCTCATTAAATCATTCAACACACAATATCAAAAGCTGAAAATATAGCTACGCACTTGCATTTTCCAGCTCTCTGCACAATTTTAGCTCTGAAATGGTTTTCTACCACAGGAAGTGATGGCACATTGTGTCTTTGCTATCCAGGTCAAACAGATCCCCAAAAAATGTAAGAGCAGGGAATGACTGGAATCAAGTACTGCTCAGCAAACATTAAAATTAAGGGCTTCTTTTTAACTCATATCACCTCACTGATCCAACTGTAAAGCACAGCCCCGTGAACAACTGAAAGAGGACAAGGAAAGTTGGAAACGGGAAAACTCTAGAAATTCCTGAAGGGGAAAAGTTTTATGCAAGCTTCACCATTAAAGGGAACTTAGTCAGCTCTGTTCATACTAGGATTTTCATTCAGCCCCAGTATGACCCCTAATTCCTGCGACAGTCTTGTGCTGGGCTTCACCACAGAGATGCTGAATGAGTAACAGTTTCCTCAGCGCTCTCCCATCCTGAAAGGAAGGAAATGAAGAAAGGAAAGAATACCTTATATGCCAAACCACCTGCGTGGAGACACAAAATAAGACACTTGCTGTCTTGGATAATTGCGTATAATTATGTTTTTTCACCTCAGTGTTTCATTTCAGACTTGGCCATGGGAGAAAATTGCATATTGCATTGCTGCTTTTCTTCACCTAGCAATAATAATAAAATAAGATTTGGAAATGTCTCCTCATTCTGGATTTACGAAGTCATTATAGAACCAGGATAAATTATTTGAGTCAAAGAGAGGATTCTGTCCTTAAAATTGTGTATGCAAAAAAGGAAGACTGGATCATTGCAGAGTGCTTGCCAATGACTTGTTAGACCTAAATTACTTCCCTAACCTGATCAGTGTGTAATTTCTCACAGGTCTAGTGAGATAATTACATGGTGACAGAGACATAGAGCTATCTCTTCCAGGATATCCTATAGGTGAAGTGGAAAGGACATGACCTTGTATAGGGGTTTCCGGTGGGAGGGTGGCAAAACACATTTATGTGAACTTTCCTCCTGCCACTAGATCTCTAACATCTGATTATATTTTTGCATCTTAGCCTTTTTAAGCATATAACAATTCAGCCTTTCTTCTTAGCAGATCATTTCCCTATTTGACCCAGCATTTCACTGTGGCCTGCAGATCTATCTCAGCACAGAAGGCCACAAAACCTGTCTTGTGGGGCATCAGACCCTTCTTCCATGGACACTCACATGGCATTTTTACTCCTTGAGCTATGCAGAGTGCAAGAACATAGAGAGCACAATGCCCTTTTTCTCTGAAGGGAATGGTGCTTCTTTGGCGTATTTTGCACATTACCAAGCTACTGGGCATACATTCCAAGTAAGTTCGAATGTCAGAGCTACTACATCTAAAGGGCCACATTAAAGAGATCCAAAGTCAGCCCAGTCTTTTTATATAAAGAGCAGTAAAAGCTCTCCAACTTAACCTAATAAATTACTGTTATAAAAACAGTTTTATGTAATGTGCAGAAGTCTAAGAAAAACTGTTTAAATGGTTGTATAAAAGAGAGATTTGCAAATCTGTGAATATAAGTTAATGTTATGCATTTTTCAAGTAAAGGGAAGAAAAGAGGGGCTAAAAATTGCCACAGTAAAATGCAGAATAATGCAATCTCAGTTTCATTTTCATCCAATTAACTACCTTGAAAATGAAAAGGCTGTTCTACAGAGTTCCTTTTAAAAGTTGGATTAATTTAACTTTGGAAGTCAAGTACTAGGGATCAAGTGCTGCGCCTGCACTTTCCATGACCAGCTGAAGGAGACGAGAACAGACAATGATTGAGCTGAGCTCTCATGAGTAATTCACCACATACACAAAAATTTGACTATGTTGCAGTCAATGGGGTTTTGGCGATAGACTTGAACGAAGTCAGGATTTGAATCATGTTTATCTTAAGAAACTCTAAGTCAAATTTGAGGGAAAAAGAATCTATGTAATTGTCAGAAAAGAAAGTTTTGTGGGGCTGAGTTTATTTGCAAATCAAGATTTAATTCTATTAATAGTTTTGGCTCAAAAATAGGAATTTGTTAAAAAATTGTAAAGCATTAAATTTGCTTCAAACCCCACTGTTTTCTGCTCACAATGAAGGAAGGTTAAACTGAAATCAAATAATGGACTTACCCATCTGAAGATGTTTCATGGTGGTTTGTGAAATCTTTGTGTTTACACAAATGATCATTTATTTCATTTCCTTGCTTGTCATTTTACCCCAAAATTTCTGTTTCAGTTTGACACAAGTTGGCAGCTTCCTTTTCTTTCTGATGGCAAGACTGAGAAGGACATTTTTGACAGAGCTTCATCTAACTCATATGATAATGCATATGCACTTAGAAATACATTTTTTCAACTTACTGCTGAAAATTGCAAAAACTGACTCCTGAAGCCAGACATTTGACTAAGGTAGAATAACAGATATTCAGTAGTAAAACCATGAAATAACAGTAAGAAGGAGGTTCAGAATTAATAGGAATGTGACTTAAACCTCAATGCGCATGGGAAGTCACAGTGAAGAGAAGGTGACCTTCTATGCCTAGGCACTATAACATGTATAACATACCTGAAAACCCAGAGTTGGCTTACCTACTCCTTTTGAAAACCGACACCTTTTCAAAATATCCTCAACCCATCCCCCACTTTGTGCTGTAAACATTTCTCTAAGCAATTTTTTTTTCCTGTATTGTCATTTTTGCACCTAATTTTTAGCCATTTTTTAATAAAATGTGGCGTACAGCCTATGCAGACAAGTTCTGTAATTCTGCGTGCAGGGCACAGCACAGTAGCATTCCTGTAACTGACTGGCACCTTGGCCAAGGTGCAAGGCAAATATTAAACAATATTAGATGCCTGGGTTGGCCATTACTATGCTTATCTTATGATCTAGACACCTTCTCACCGTCCAAACATTTTAAAAAGTTTCCATTCTTTTTGGTGCTAAGTGTATTTTAAACACCTGCTGTGCCTATTCCCTTCTATCAGAAATTATATTTGTAGGTGTCAACCAAACCCATGCAGGCCACCAGTTATAAAAATATTGCACGTTGTTATTTTGTTTTTCCTTCTCTGGTGGAAAATAGCTTTAGTCTCTCAAATGTTTCCCGAGCATTGTCCCATCTCCAGAGCAATGGTATACTTTCTGTGAGGAGACCCAAAGTGTCCAGTTTTGCGAAGGAAATGGAGCTAGCACCTCATACAGTCTCCGAACACTGGAACTAATTTGGATTTCTCTCCTCATTCATACACTCAGTCTTCTCCTCCCACTCTGCTCCACCTGTTTTCCTTTTCTACTGAAGTCATACAATGAACTGATGACTGAAGATTTTCCTATCCACAAGCCTTGCAATTTCTTTCCAAGTCAGGGCACAGCATGATACCTGCACTTAACTGTATTTTGATTTTTGGGCCAAATTCAGCACGGTACCACCCTGTACAACCCACTGAAGTTTGAGATTACACAAAGAGTAATTCAGTCCACTATTACAAAGACTTTAACTTGTTTTCCCAGCTCACTATGAACACTAATTGCCTAGAAAGCTTTCATTGCATTTGTAGTATCTGGCAACTTTAACTCTCTTTTTCCTTATTTTGCCTGTTTGGTGTCTCCACCCGCTGCACGGTGCTCCTTCACTTCCTGAATCATCTTCAGCATCATTCAATACTTGCAATCTGTTGGACCCCCACAGCTCCCTTCCCTTCCCTTCCCTTCCCTTCCCTTCCCTTCCCTTCCCTTCCCTTCCCTTCCCTTCC
>VFFE01007060.1:522010-591797 GCA_008921705.1 Burhinus oedicnemus | reverse complement strand
GCCTCTGTTCTCCAGGCTGAACAGTCCCAGCCCTCTCCACCTCTTCTCATATGAAAGATGCTCCAGTCCCTTAATCTTCTTTGTGGTCATGACTGGACTCACTCCAGTAATTCCATATCTTTTCCTAGTTTCTCATCATTGTTAATTACTCTTGCAAGCCTTAAGTACTGGATTTTGACCTAGGTTAGTCATAAATTTGCTATTGCAATGGGATAAGGACTACCCCTGAGATCACTGCTCAGGTAAATGAGACCCAGAGTATGCCTACCTAGCTCTGCCTGTTTAGGTTACTCTGGTACGTATGGGAAAGAAAGAAAGAAGCACATATGACCCAAGTTGTCATGTAACTGTTAACAACTTCATATTTGAATCTCTCGTTTGGGGGTTGTGCTTATGACCTACATAACAAATGCTAATTATCTCTACAGGTGGGGATACCCTGGATCCATGGTAGAGGTCTAAAACGAACCAGAGGGGCTGGAACTCTAATTTTCACAGGTGTGAATGTGTGCAAATTGTAGCATAGAAATCACTAACCAGCTGTTATACTCATAATGTCTAGTAAATAAATTTGAGACTATGTGACACTGAGTGCTGTGGTTCTGTTGTTATGGCTGCATGTCCTGGTTTGAGGTAAAACAGAACTGATTTTCTGTTCAGTAATTTTACTTTGCAGCTAAGCCTCTTCTAACTAACTGAACTCTCTGAAATTAGCGGCTTATTTTTAAGACTGTAGTCCACTCCCAGAGCACTAAGACCTGATTGTTTATAATTTATGCCAAGGAATGGTATGCAGAGAGGCTCTTGCTTATACTTATTGCTAGAACAATCAAGGTCAGCTATCTCTATTATTTGCCCTGTTGGAGGATTGGAAGTGGAAGAGTGTAAAGGAGTTGCACTTGCCAGGAGGAGCAGACAGGACAGGTGACCCAGAACTGACCAACAGGGTATTCCATCCCATCTGCCTCATGCTCAGTATAAAAGCTGAAGGATCAAAGGGTCAGCTCTCTTTTTTCAATGGCCGACGTATGAGAAGGACTCTCTCTGTTCATCTGCCTTTGATCCCAAACCATGCATTCCTGAATCCAGATCCAGAATCCAGTTCCTATGCATCGTTGAGTCCCAGTGCCTGCCAGTGATGTAATCATCATCCTGGGAGCTCAATATGGTTTTGTATATATTGTATATTTTTTATTATTTTCTTTTTATTATTGTATTATTTTTTCATTACAGTAGTTCAGTTCCTTTTTTAAACTCGTAAGTCTCTTTCTCATCCTTCTCTCCCTGAAGGGTGATGCTCTCCTTTCTCTTAAGGGGAGAGAACTAAAAGAGAGCATCTGTCATTCATTTCAGTGGCCAGTCCAGCCCAAACCACGACACTGCAGCAGCTGAATTCTCCCACGTTAGATTGGTTTCACATTTTACATAGGACTATCATTGAACAAAAGGTAGGAGTGAGATCACTGTATAGATGTGTCCAGAAACTTAGCAATATTCATTAATTAAAATGAATAATAGTAATTAATTACAATTATCTAAATTAAAATAAAAACAAATACATTAGGACAAAGAAATAGGTTTTTCAAGTTACATACAGATAGTAATTTTTGCTTTTCTACAGGTGATGTTTTTAAATAATTTTTCAATACTTGTGACATTCAAATATTTAATTTAATATTCCTCTTTTGTTTAAAACAAAAAAACTAAAGGGAAATAAAAATTCCCTTCAGCTATTCAAATACCAAAATCCAGGTGGTTTTGAGCTTAATGTATTACTGTTACAAAGTCTCTGGAGGAGTTAAGGGAATAGTTCTTTGCAATAAGTAGAAGATAAAGTGTATTGTTATGAGGAAACTGTGGAGGGGCAAAGAAGTGTAAGGATGCATACTAATAGAGTTTTGTTTTTACCTTCAATTTATACTGCATAATTGAGGACATCTATTCTTCAAGAAATCAACATTAATATTACTGTCACATAGGGACTGATCAACCTTCCAAAAGGCAGAAGGAGTGGAAAGTTAAAGATCTTTAAATATTTTTTTACTTTTTTCCTGCTGTGGGATTCGAAGCTGTTGAGTTTTTTCATACTAGTTGAAGGACTTTTGACCTTCACAAATTAATGAATTATAGATAAAAATGAAATGAAAGTAGTAAAGATTGTATCGGCTGGAGAGACTATGAAAGTCTGGCATTCCCAGTTGAAGATATAATATTCGGACATCCACTTGAAATAAGAAAATATTACAATTGCCAAACATTGATGTTCAGGTGATATTCATACATAGAATCATAAATCACAACAGAAAAATATATGAGCTTTTGGCTATGAAATTATTATTTTAATATATGAACTGTATACTATCTGTATAAGATCTTGATGGTTACCTACCCCAGGGTTTCTATTCTAACTACTTCACCCAGAGCATGTAAAAATAAAATAGCTCCTTTCAGATAAACCACTCCCCCTGTGTCTGTAAAATTCTTGTGACTTATATTACAATTCTCGTGACTTGTACCTTAAGCATTACATAAAGCATTAACATAAAGAATGAAAGACTGAATAAACAGAGCAGAATCATAGAATCATAGAATCATAGAATGGTTTATGTTGGAAGGGACCTTAAAGATCATCTAGTTCCAACCCTCTTGCCATGGGCAAGGACACCTGTGGTGGTTTGGGCCAAATTGGCCCAATCCGGTGGAACGACAGATGCTCTCTCTCTCCTGCTCTGCTTGGGAGGCAAGAAAGAGAGAGAAAAAGAGGCTTAAGAGTTTAGAAGGATCTAAACTACTTTAATGAAATATTGATAATAAAATAATAAAAAGGAAAATAATGAAATATATACAAAACCGTATCAAGCTCCCAGGATGACAATCACGTCACCAGCAGGTGCTGGGGAAGTCCCAGACCGGACTCGGTGACGGACGGGAACTGGATTCCGGATCTGGATTCAGGATCGGGATCAAAGGCAGATGCAGAGATAGAGTCCTCCCAGGACGCCGGCCATTGAAGAAAAGAGGCTGACCCTTTGATCCCTCAGCTTTTATACTGAGCATGAGGCAGATGGGATGGAATACCCTGTTGGTCAGTTTTGGGTCACCTGTCCTGTCCGCTCCTCCCCACAGGTGTGACCCCCTCTACGCTTTTCTGCTTCCGACCCTCCAACAGGGCAAGTAACAAAGTTGGCTGGCCTTGGTTGTTATAGCAATAACTATAAGCAAGAGCCTCTCTGCACACCATTCCTTGGCATCAGCTATAAACATGGGTTTTATCACTCTGAGAGTGAATAGTTTTCTGCGAAACATGCTGTTCATTTCAGCAGTTAGAAGAGGCCTAGCTAAAAAGTAAAGTTACTGAACAAAATTGGTCCTGTTTTACCTCAAACCAGGACAACACCTCTTACTAAACCAGATTGCTCAAAGCCTCATCCAACCTGGCCTTGAACACTTCCAGGGATGGGGTCTCCACAGCTTCCCTGGGCAACCTGTTCCAGTGCCTCACTACCCTCAAGTGAAAAATTTCTTCCTGAGATCTAATCTAAATCTTCCCTGTTCAAATTTGAAGCCATTATCCCTCATCCTATCACTACATGCCCTTGTAAAAAGTCCCTCTCCAGCTTTCTTGTAGGCCCCTTTCAGATACTGGAAGGCTGCTATAAGGTCTCCCTGGAGCCTTCTCTTCTCCAGGCTGAACAAGCCCAACTCTCTCAGCCTGTCCTTATAGCAGAGGTGCTCTAACCCTCTGATCATCTTCATGGCCCTCCTCTGGACTCGCTCCAACAGGTCCATGTCCTTCTTATGTTGGGGGGTCCAGCGCTGGATGCAATAATCCAGGTGGGGTCTCACAAGAATGGAGTAGAAGGGCAGAATTGACCTGCTGGCCATGCTTCTTTTGATGCAGGCCAGGATGTGGTTAGCCTTCTGGGCTGTGAGCACACATTGCTGGGTCATGTTGAGCTTTTCATCTACCAACACCCCCAAGTCCTTCTCCTCAGGGCTGCTCTCGAACCGTTCTCCTGCTAGCTTGTATTTGTGCATAGGATTGTCCTGACCCACATGCAGGACCTCGCACTTGGCCTTGTTGAGCTTCATGAGTTTTGCATGGGCCCACCTCTCAATCCTGTCCAGGATGGCATCCCTTCCCTCCAGCGTGTCAACCACTCCACACAGCTTGGTGTTGTCGGCAAACTTGCTGAGGGTGCACTCAGTTCCACCAGGCTCATGTATTGCTCAGTTCTGATAATTTCAGTTAATTTATCTTAAAGGTTAATCTCACAGAGAGATTATCTTAATTTTCATTCTCTTTTTTTTTAATCTTGCTGATATTTTGACATATTTTCCTTTGACATTCATGCCGAGTCTTATTTGCAGATTAATTCAATTTCTTGCCAAGGATTTCCCTTCAGCTTTCAATGAATTCATCAAAGAAAAATACTGCTAGTCTTCCTATATGGAACTATTTATTCTCCAAGAAATATAAAATTTAGATTACCTTGTAGATTATAATTGTGATGGTTAGTTTATATAGGTTTCCCACTTGCTAGAATAGCACATTTCCCTACATCTAATTACAAGTTTCTTAATATCATTTAGCCTGAATGGTTTGCAGCAACTTTGCAGAATGTGCTTGTGGAACTTTGAGCTCAAAGGATGTGAGTAGATGATTTCATTTTAAGATAAGGGTTGTGCAGGAAGGAGTAGGTCTAAGTGGGTACACAGACACAACTTCAAGACGTTTCATTTCAAGCACTTATAAATGACACATGACCTTAGCCTAGCTGCCCGTGAGTACAGACAGTGCAGTATTTTGAAAGGTAACAGATCTTATGGAGATGGAAGAAACCTCTGAAGGTAGCCACCCGTCCCAGCTGACTCCAGTGGGTAGTTAATAAGACTTTCCTCCAAATGAAGATGTCGAAGGCTGTGTCTACATTAGCAAGTAGTGTAGCATAACTTGAGTTGAGCTACAGAGTGAAATAGTTGGTGTGAGGACCAAGATCCCGTGCTATATTAATGTTATATGTTGTAAGTACACTAATTCTAGGCTGCTCCCATGGGCTAAATACTGCATAGGAGTTGTAATACACTAGGTGCTCTCCTGAACTGCATTTTCTTGTATAGTTTGATCTGGGAAGAATCTAGTTTTGGCATTCAAAGACTGTTAAACTCAGAAAGTGAGGATAACTGAGAAATTCTGTTTCCAGCTTCAATTAAGTTGCTAAAAGGAGGGTGGAATGAATCCAGGCCACTGTGGAAAATTAAGACTGTATGTACACATAACATTGTGATGCATTTAGTTGGCTAGTGGATTTAACTCTCTTCTTGAGATCATACTGACTTTATTTCCTCAACAAAGATCTTTCACTAGGAGTAATTTTTCTTCATTATGGGATTATAATTGAATGACTCAAGAAATCACTTTTTCTTTAATACTGCTGTCACCTCATACATCAAACTTGAGCAACTTTCTGCCAGCTGTCTTCTATCCTCTGATGTGATGAAGGGAATCTTACGTAAATGGCTAAACAACTAGCAAAAAACCAGAAGAAATTAAGGCAATGAGAGAAAAAGAGAAAACCTTTACACTGTAAAGGTGTAGTTATCCATGCTATGCCTTTTCTTAATGTGTGTCAGCTGAATGAGTAACAATTCATTGCCAGCAATTTTCTGTTGAATCTCTAGGCCATCTGAAAAATAATCCACTATTTGCAATTCCCTGTAATACTTCAATGACTTATGACAATGTAATCTTACATTAAGATATGCCACTCAGAGAAACTTTTCTGCACACAGTTATTATGATTAAGGTAGGAAATCTAATTAGTTAAGTGGCCTTTGTAAATACTATTCATGTACTCGAGATAAATGTGATGGAATTCATGTGGCACAATACAGGTATCTACAGGGTGGGCATCTTCATCCAAGCTACTCATCCAGTCACCACTAGTTCTTTTGTAGATACTTTCAGAGAGTGAATCTTCTCAATGTAGATAAAAAGGCTAGACTGCTTCTGTTTCGAAAGTATTTCTATCTTTTTGTTGACAAAAAGGTGTAGCTTAAACAGAGGTTTACACTGCAGATACGCCAATGGAGATGAATATCAACTATAAATTTAGAAAATTCTTTGATGTTCAGATCCTTTTTCTACCCCAGAATCTGAAAGAAGCCTGTCGTATTAGCCTTTTTATAAGATTTTTCTTCAAAAACATTTATTATATGTATAGATATATTGATTAAGGACAAATAAACATGCACATAGGTATATATACATCTGTATATGTGCGTATGTGTGTTCTGTGTGTGTTTGATGGCTTGAGATAAAGAAAGAATAACACAGAGAGAACCTTCCAGAAAATGTACAACATACTTGACAAAGAGGTTTATAATATTTGTTACACATCCACTTATACCTTGGGAAGAAAAGCAGATATTAGAAGACCCAGGAAGTAACTTGATCACTACTTCTGCAAAGTACTGAGTAACTGGATTTCTCTAGCTTTCAACATTCAATTTCTTTGTGACTAATGGCAGTTTGGAGTCTAAAAGTTAAATCCTTTTTGAGAGCATACCTTAAAAAAAATCTGATTTTACTGGGTGTTTATGAAAACTTCAGTATAATGCAGAAATCAGATTCTTCTATGAATTAAAGAAGTTTCTAAGAAGACTCACATAGCTTCTCTTCATTTTCTAGGTTTTTTGAGTTGTTGACAGCAATTCATGTAGCTCCCATTAGCATTGACAGACTCCAGAAGGAGTAGGAGACATGAGTTTCATTTTTTTAAGGACCATATTCCTTGTGGCTGAAGCCTAAATGGGTTAAATTTTGTGATAATTTAAATGACAGCTTCTTAAAAAGCTCTCCTACATATGTGTGTGAGTGGGCATGTGTATACACACATGTAATATGAATACATAGAGAAATGCCTATGTATTCTATATATGTACATATATTATATATGTGTATATATACATCTTTCAGCCAGGAATTTGGTGCATATTTTAAGGTTCTTTTCTGTTAAAAAGCATAGTGGAATATATGGTACAGAATATACAGATGTTTAGCATAAAGGTAAAAACTGTCACACTGTTACTGCAACCATTATTCTTTTCTTCAAAGTGTAACTTAGGGCTCTGTCTTCTGATTTGCAATTAAGCAAACAGAATGAATGAGTGGGCAATGAAGACATGAGAGTAAGTTCTGATCATCTGTGTTTTATGTAAGTATATTCACTGTCATGTTGCTATTAAAGCTTCCCCAGATGATTTCCAACAGTGAGTTTTTGTAAAATTGTGTTTTTCAACATGTCACATTTCACGGTTTTCCCCTTAAGAAAGCATTCTGATAAAGGAATGGTATAGATAAGAGGACATTTGGGATTAGAACCAGTGAAGATGCAAAATGAGAAAGCTTAATACAGCAAAGACACCAGCTTCTAACCAATCTACTCTACCCAGCAGTTCCATCTTCAACTTTCTAAAACCAGAACAGCTATTTACCCCCGAAATAAGAAATACTAAAGACAACTTTAATAAAAATTGATAAAGATATGGTTTAAAGATATTGCAAGCAAATTAAAACAAAGAAAATTGGAAAAGCTGATGTCTTCAATTCTATAAAACTTTCTGTTACCATTTCTTAAACTCTATGAGAAGGTGGAAAAAACAGGGGGAGGATGAAAATAATGTATCAGTTACAGTGGAAATAATAGTGTATGCTTAATTTTCCCTGTTAATCACCATCAAATGTTGGCAATTAAATGAGACTGAATTGCAATTATATGATACATGATACTTGTTCTGTGCAAACAAAAGAATCTTAGAACAGATCTTGGTTTCATCAGCAGCTTTTGCAGGATATTCAAGTCAAGAGCAATGCATACGTTTGTCCAACTCTACTCCCCACTGATCACTCTTACCCTTTCTTCTATTAAATTAATAATATTCAGACTTCATGACTGGCTGTCTTACACAATGTCTATAGTTTCTGCTCCTTCTGTGCTGATCAAGCAGAAGGCTAGCCAGAGCATTGTAGAAGCATGTAATGTCTGATCACATTGAGGAATCCTAGATTTTAAAATACGCGGGTTCCCTTTTTGTTTTAAAAGAGAGATGATAGCCCCTGGAAAGTAAATAGATTAACTTTTAAATCATCATGTTCCTACAAACTAATTACACACATGATTAGTTTTTGTTTATATGTATCTGCACATATCTTTTTATTTGAAAAAATTCACTTCAATACCAGGATATTAGTGAAAAGATGCAGAATTACTTTATTAAATATCATATGTCCTCTTGAATACACCACAATTGCATGTCTGTCAAGGGCATTGGTCAGCTTCAGTAGTTTGCATTATTCATGGCAATCAACATTTCATTAAAAATGATTTGGTAATTACATGTGTATTTGGGTTTGTCTTTCAAAATAGAGGATGAAAGTATACCAAGACTCCATTTTTCACTTGCAGGATATGTGTTTTTATGCAATCTGACATGAATATTTTAGGAACATAAGAATTTTTTTTTGTAAGAGGAAAAATCCAGTCTTTATCTTTTACAGAAGGAATTTTTAATTCAACCTTTGCTGTAAGATCTCATATATTCTCCATGACACATATAGATGTAAATAGCAGTCAGATTTCAAATCTATTAATTTTATACATCACTGGGTTTTTTTAGAAATATTTGAAGGTCGTAAGAATTTGTATTTCTTTGTTTTGAAAACACATGTATTTATTAACACATTTACAGAATTACAGCGTTAAAGATACCTCTTTGGTACAAACAGCATAATTTCAGTCTAGGCTAAGGGTGAAACAAAGTTACAGAAGTAGTATCTTCAAGTGTTTCTCCCCTTCAAAAACATGTATCAAATAAAGTAACTGTTAAAAGAACACATGCATTGTCATCAGTAGGAATTGGATTTTTATTACCTTTAATATTTTAAAGTTTTCAAGTAAGCAAGCCCTGTTTTTCCCAGAGTTTTCCCTTTCAATTTAAGCAGCAATGAACAATCTAGATAAGTGTGTATAATTTTTTCTGGGACTTATCAATCATGAGGAGACTGAACCTTCCACAGAAGAATAAGGTAAAGTACAATGTGAGTAAATTCAGTGCTAAAAACCCAAAGTCTTAAAATAAATAAATAAATTAATAAATTGCAGAGCACAACAGTAGCTTAATCGGATATATTTCCAAGACAAGTCCTGAAAACCAGACCTTTTACATTGGTACTCTCTACCCACTAAATTATACGAAAGAGGAACTTATATTTATTGTTAAGAATAATTTTAGTAACTGTTTCTGTAAAGTAATGTCTCTTGGTATAAATAATTCTAAAATTCTGAAAGATGATTAAACAAAATAACCCTTATGAGACTGCATGACAAACTAGTGGGAGGCTAGTTCAAGTTGATACGAATTATAATACAGAGGAAGAATTTCATGAGGGACCTTAAATTCCCTTGGAGAGGTTCATAGAGTAGCCTTTTAAATAATTAAAAGGAGTATAACAGAAAGGAAAAATTGAAAAGCTAGTACTGTAAAGGAGATTTATTGGATCTGGACTGGTTTACTATAACGTTTTTCCTGTAGACCATTGATGAGTGATAACTAAAAATATTTACCATTTCACTTCAAAAGTGGCATTTGAAATAAATATAACATTAAAGTCAACTGAATCACTTAGCTTTCTTAGATTCACTGTCAGTCAACCCATGTTTTCCCTCCAAAAATGCACTTGCATCTGATTTAAAAAGTAATAATGTTAAAAAATTATTTTATATGTATGTAGATCTTTCCACAGCAGACTTAAAAGCAAAATTGTGATCAATATAACCTTGTGAACAAACCACATTAAGAAAATAAGTTCCATGAGAGTATATCGGGTGAGACCCTCATCAGATGTATAGCCAGGGTTCTGCTAAGTTAATGTCACCAGGCAAGTTTATGTTACTATGATATTTTGCTGTCTTTATGCAGTTGATTTATGGGTTAAATAGGTGTGGTACTCATTGGATCTGTTACTCACAATGAAGGAAGATCCCACTACAGATAAGAAGGCTGAGGGCAGCCTTGGCAGCAGTAACCATGAGATTAGGGAGTTTAAAATCCTGGAAGAAGTGAGAAAGATCAATAGTAGAACCACAGCCCTGGAATTCAGGAGAGGAGATTGCACTTTGCTCTGGGAATTTCAGCTTATTTGGCAAGATGCATTGGGAAATGGCATTGGAGAGCAAAGGGGCCCAGGAACCATATGCTTATCATAGACAACGTCCTCACAGCACAAGAATGATCCATTCCAATGTGCAGAAAGTTGAGCAAATTCAGCAGACATCCAGCATGGATAAACAGGGAACTCCCCATTGAGCTCAACCACACAAAAGAGAAGTAAACAGGAAGTGGAAGCAGAAATGGGCTACCAGGTGGAGTAGAGAGACATGACCCAAAAGGTAGAGCTAAAACTAGAAAGGGTTGTGAAATGCAAGAGCTCCTTTAAGTACAACAGCAGCAAAAGAAAGGCTAAGAAAAGTGTGGGCCTTCTGTTCAAAGGGGTAAGGGACCTACTGGCCAAGGACATGGAAAAGATTAAGGAATAGAAGATTTTCCTTGCCTCAGTGTTCACTGGCAAGGTTTGTCTTCAGGTGTCATGGTTTCACCCCAGCCAGCAACTAGGACCATGCAGCTGCTCACTCACTACCCACAGTTGCGATGGGGGAATAGAATAGGAAGAGTGAAAATGAGAAAACTCATGGGTTGAGATAAAGACAGTTTAGTAAGTAAAGCAAAAGCTGTGCACACAAGCAAAGCAAAACAAGAAAATCATTCACTGCTTCCCATCAGCAGGCAGGTGTTCAGCCATCTCCAGGAAAGCAGAGCTCCATCACACAGAACAGTTACTTGGGAAGACAAGCACCATAATTCCGAATGTCCCCCCTTTCCTTCTTCTTCCCCCAGCTTTATACGCTGAGTATGACATCATATAATATGGAATATGCCTCAAGCCAGGACAGTCAGTCAGGGTCAGCTGTCCTGGCTGTGTCCCCTCCAAACTTTTGCTCTCCAAGCCTACTAGCTGGCAGGGAGGTATGAGGAGCAGAAAAGGCCCTGACTGCTTAGCAACAACCAAAAACATCAGTGTACTATCAACATCACTCTCATCCCAAGTCCAAAACACAGCCCCACACCAGCTACTAGCAAGAAAGTTAACTCCATCCCAGCTGGAACCATGACATCAGGTCTTCCTGAGCCGAGTAGGAGAGTCTATAGTGGAATGATGCAGTATATTTATATTGCCACTGTTATGTTACTTGAATTTCCAGAGGAGTCATGATTCCTGAATTTTTAACATAGCCATGACCAAAAATGTACTAAGCCTAAAAAAAAGTTGATAATGTACTCTGTCTTGAAAGAATGTTAATCTGTACCCAGGGGAAAAAAAAAAAAAAAATTGCTGCCTTTATATAAACCATATTTCACACATGAACCTTGTCATGCAAGCCCTTCTTTAAAAATATCTAAATTTATCTGCCGAAAAAGACTGGATATTCAGTTACATGACCTGGAATGGAAATTTATATATTTTTGATGATAAGTGATATTTATGTGTGATTTTCTTACAGAATAATCTCAAAGTACTTTGCAGGATAAATAAATTACTACTGACCTGTGGAGACAGTAAGAGTTTGTATTATTATGTGCATTACAGGATGAAATGTTATAAACTGGAATCATTGTGAGATTTACAAATTCATTAATTTAGACCTTTCTAGATGCTTTTGTTCCTACTGGAAAAATAAATTAAAAATCTACAAAAATAAATTCTGAAGTTCCAGTACAGGATTCAGGCAGTTTATGATGAACTTTATAAGAGGTATAATTTGTTTTTCATCTAAAAAGAATAAGATATAGAAAACAGAATTTAGAGTTGGAATTTCACATGGAATGATGAGTAGAGCTCAATAACTTTGGATGTTCCCCAGTGACTGAGTGGTTCTGAATAGCTATGTAGAAATCTTCATCTCAAAATTCAGTTTGCATTAAAAGTGGGCATTATGCATATCAGTTTTGCTTTTTTTTTCTAGGTACAGGCTACAAGTTTTGCTTCTTGTTGACTTAGAGAGGTAGACTATTAATTGAGGATTCTGAACAGCATGAGCAGAAGCAATTTTTAGTCTTTCAGTGTGAGGACTCTTTAGGGTATATTTACCATTTAAAGCAGGATATCACAAATATTTATTGAAATAAATTATTTACCATGGTACATACATGAAGATAATTTGTTAAATTTGCAGTAACAAGCACATATACACTGGGATAACAGGTAGTCTGAGACCAAGATTAAAAATTATCTTTCTGTTATTGTTAAATGAAAAGATAATGAAAACTAACAACAAAATAGTTTTAAACTTCAAAGAATAACTTAAAATATGATGAATTACAATTCTGGAATTTCTTTTTAAGCTCGCTTTAAATGCTAATCCTCGTCAAGTCATTTTTAGACATTGAATAATTAGACAAGCTCAGAAAAGACAAAATGCTTTTATGCATATTAATAAAAAATACAAAAATATCAGTCAAGCTTGTTTTGTGAAAGCTAGCTCATACAAATAGTGAAAACTTAAAATGTATTATTACTCCTGTAGTGCAAAATGGATAAAATCCAAAGGTTTTTGGCATACTCTTAGGAAAAACAGTATAACAGTAAGTAAAGAATAGCCTTTCTACTGTCTTCACATTTGGAAATAAGTGTCTTAAGGACTTTTTCAGACATAGATTAGATTTAGACTCTTTGTTCTTGATGGCCAATAATAAATCTGTCCTCTGTGACTTACTTCTGGTCCTGTTTTAATTCCATTATATTTCTGGCCTGTATACACACTATGGCAAATTTCACAATTTAATTATGTCAAGTGTGAAGAAAGGCTTTCACATCCTTCATTATTTATTTTAATTTAGACACCCGATAAATTAATTTGCCTTTTTCCTAAAGTGATAATAATTCATTTGGCAGCCAATATTTTATGTGTAGTTAAGACATTTTCCTCCATTAGCTTCCTTGCATTTATTGACATGGAATTTAATTTTCATTGTGCCCTGTGTCAATACAGTGAGATTTTTGTTTAAAGATCTCAGTGATCATATATCTTGAATAATTAAACATTACCAGCAAACTTAGTAGTCTTATTATTCATTGTTTTCTAGAACATTTACAAATGCAGTTTCCAGATAGCTACAATGGTAAATTCCCTACAGAGTGAAAACTTCACTTTTGTTCATACCCTCTATTTCTTGTCACATACTAAGTTATTAACCTTTTACAGGACCTTCTGTTTACCTTATTTTTTCATTAAAAGTCTTTAGAGACAAAGGTCATTGTCAGACTTTGGAAATTTGAATGCATTACAACTAGATGACATAGACTGGTGGGTTACTTGATTTCTTTAAAAATTGTAGATTTGTGAGGTACGAATTTCTGATACAAAAGTTTTTTAGTCATTTCCTCCTTATATGTTGCATATCGTAATGTCTATTAATTCCATATTTTATCAAATATGCAGGTTGAATTGCTGTAGTTTTCCCTTCACTGCTAAAGTCCTTTTTCAAAAATGTGCTACTAAACATAGTAATTTTCATTTTCTACCAAAGCTAGTTTAAACAGATAGGATGCCAGCATTTATATTTAGTTCCTTCAGTTCCTTTTGAGATCTGTTTACTTGGGTAAATGTCATTTGGCCAAGATGTTCATTCTATCAATTTGCAGTAAAACATTTGTTACCTACATTTAATTTGGAACTACTCATCCAATTCGTCCATATGAAGAATGCCATTAGTGGCGGAATATCCCACAGTGAACAGTGTTGTGAAAAACTAATGTAACATTTTTCATTTGGATTTGTCTTCCTAGGATGTTTCTTTTACATCTTATCTATCGGTTGCACCCACCCATTGGCATATTTCCTAGTTCTGAAACACTTAGTGGTTAGATGTTTTTAGTGTTTGTTCTTATGCTTTTGGTAGATTTTTTCTCAAAATATTTCTTGGACTGTCTTACTATGATTTTATATTTAACTTGCTAGATGCATGAGCCGGCACAGGCAGGACACAGGAAGAACCACAAAACCATGGATGAAATGCAAAGAGTAAATTTATTTTCATTGCCTTGCCAACTGGGGGATCCCCGAAGCAGCACCCGGGCAGAGGCACACAAGCGGGGACACAGGCACCGCAGAGCTTGGTCTATGCTAGAGGATCACCGAACCTGTTGTTTTCACCTGTATTTCAGGGATTCGTACAGGCATAATTTACCACTGTGCTTTGATCTTTCCCACAGCAGGGCAGGAATCTCAAGCATGTTCGATAGGGTGTCTCTAAGTCTGTCACAGGCCTATGTTATCTAAATGCAGATGTTCTACTTGTCAAATACACAAGGCTAAACAACAATTAGTATGATATCTGTGTTTTTCAACACCTCAGCTGCAGGTCACTTGAGCATGTTTACAGTCGTCGTTGCCAATCTTCTGTTATTTTTCCACACTTGAGCTTATGCCTGTGTCTGTTTTTCTCGTTTGGATAACGCTTCCACTTCTTACTTAATATAGCTGTATTTTCTCTCCTGTTGAAGCATATTGGCTTTTGAATCGCTTTTGATAGGTAGCATACATCTACTCTGAACTTCTAACATTTCATCTTTACACTACCTTCATTTTGTCTTTAAGCTAATATTAAACTTTCAGATATTCCTTTTAACTATATTCCTCAATTTCATGTACATAGTCATTTAAAATGAAAGTTAGTAAGGTTTTTTTTTTTTGTTTTGTTCAAGGGCATTGAATTTTAGTGCATTACCCTGATGGCGTGTATTGAGTACGGAGTCCCACCCATTGCAGGCCTAAGTCAAGAGTCACTTCTTCTCTGTTGGTTTGCTAACTACATTTCAAATATTATTTTTTTTGTCTAAAATTTATATTCTCTGCATCTTGACATTAATGATGGCAATGATAGAAGTCTCATGTTAATTCAATAAGAGCTTCAAAAAAAATAGGTCAACAAGGTAAAGGATAGTTTGACTGAACAGGAAATACAGCTTTAAGAAAAGGAGCAATCTGCCACTTGTAGATGAAGCTGGGTTCCTCAAATCTATGCAAAGTGAAATACATCACAGCAATAAATAAATCATGAATTAAGGAAAATGAAGTGTTGTAATCCTTGACAATAAAGCAGATGGTCCCCAGAGAGACACTGAAAATAAAAACCTATGTCTACATAGGGATGGATCTACTAGTAAGGATGTTTTTGACTGCCCATCTAACGTGGCTAGAGTGAATGTGAAACACTATGAGAGCCCAAACAACATGCGAAACATGAAAATATAAGAATATATGGATGCATAACAAGTCTCTTTTTATTTATAGTATTTATGATTCGGATTCATTGGTGCTACTGAAATTCAATATAATAATAATAAAGGAAATAATATTCCAGTAGTATTTCTACAGCTGGAATTCTAGTAAAGTTCGCAATTTTAACATACCGATTGTTTTTCCTACATGCCTTTGTATTATCTGTCAACTGCAACTTCTATTTTTTTCCTTATCTGGGTAAAGCTTTCCTAGCTTAGTCTCTTCCATGAGATTTTTAGTCCTAAATCCAAGAAAGTTCAGCCATTTTCTTGTGTGATCAGAATGATCCTTCTAAATTAAAACACGTTGTGCTCATTTTTAGAGTAGGGCCCATTCAGATTGTGTAGGAAGATCTCTGATAACTGAGAAGTGTATGTAGAATACATCAACACTTTTAATAAAGTGTGTAAGGCTTAAAAGTAAGACCTAAAGGTTATGTCTATCTATGTCTTTCCAGTATTCCACAGATTTACCATCCTCATACAATGACCAAAAACCATTTAAGGCACATTCTGGTTTACAGATTTTTTTAAAAGTGTATCTTAAGAACTATTTTGATACATAGAAAATGCTTAATCTACTGTATAAGGTAAATCCCAACTTTATTAAGTCATGGCTTTTTTTGTGTCATCTCAGAAGTAGCTAAGCTATTTAAATGTCATCCTTTCTTAAAGAGAAAAACAGAAAACTTTAATTTTGTAGCTGCATTTTCATTTCAGGACCATGGTAACAACTTCTTAAGTTTAATGATTTAATATTCTGTATGTAAAAGAGAATCAGTGCATGTATGTATTGTGAAAACAACAATTTCTCAAAGAAGCGTAACTTTTTCCCTGTATTTTCCCATGCTCCTTCCTTCCCTATCCATCTGCATTCTTTCCTTTCCCCTCCTTTTGTCCTTACTCTATACACCTGACAATAGATTTCAATTAGTTCATTTAAAATATCCCATAGTGAGCTTTATACAGTCCCAAAATTCTCTTTTCCATCCCAGAACTCTCTTCCCCCTGTCTCCCACAATAAATCCTATAGGTATTTAGGTAACAAACTGTCTTAGTTTGCATGGCATTCTGGAAACTTAGTTTCTTCTTCTGAATCATCTTGGTGGGATTTGCAGTGGGGACAGTGACTTAATTGTGCTCCTTTGATGGCCTTTTTGTGGTTCTTTGCTGATTACATTACATAAATTCCTGCAGAAACTTCCCACGCTGCTTGCATTCTGCCGTACTTCCCTTTCTGCAACTAGCAGGGAAGTTCTGGTTCCCATAAGAACCAGAGTCTCCTATACAGAGACTTCATCTAGTTATTTTAAGATGAGTCTCTCCATGATTCCTTGCCTCAACCGGCTTTCTGTAACAAGCTCCCCCCACTGTGCCATCCTCACTATTCTTCTGATCAATATCCCCTGACATACTTAGTTGAAAACTGTCCTCACCTTGTTAGCAAAGTTGCCTTTACCTCAGTTTGGCAAATAGATCCTGTCTGTCACTAGCAGTCCTTATTCTTCAAAGAGGAATCCATGGTCATTAAAGCTGAAGCACTACCTGCACCACCAGCTGCACTTACAGTTGTTAATTTACAGGACGCATTCAGTCCCACCCAGCCTTTTCCCTTCCACCTGTGGGAAGGAGAAGACCATCTGTTTTCAGCTCAGCTAGCTCCAAAGCTTTCCTTAACAGAGCCTGATCCCCCTCTTTGGTGTTTAGGGTACCGCACTAATTCTGTAAATTCAGATCTGAAAGTGGACACTTTCTCCTGATGTCAGAAGACACAAGCTTCCAAACACTTCCATCTTTGGAGTCTGAATCCTTCCCTTGTTCAAGTATAGCCTCTTGCTATCTTCACTTCCTTGCACTGTGCTGTTGTCTTCGTAGGGTCTCTGTGAAGGCGCTGTCGACCTCCTGTTGCTACGCAGCCTGCTCACCTCCTCCCATAGCTCCTTCACCTGGTGACTCAGAGCCTGGACCCTACGCCAGCTCCTGCACATACCACCACCATTGCCCCAGCCATAGGGAGGCCTGCAGTTTAAGACCTGGGTGATGGCATCTACCCTCTGGAGGACTGCCTGAGTCAAGGCCACAGTCTTCTAGGAGAGAATGTGCTGTTTGAACTTGTACATTGTAGCAGCTCAAAATGCAGATTGTAAGAAGCAGCTAGGCAATGCAACAGAATGGTGTGGGAGGGGTCTCCAGTGAGACCCAAGAAAGAAAGCATTAATGTCATTCTTGTCTCCAACTTTTGTCATTATTGTACGTCACCTCTTCAATTTCCCTTACACTGTCCTAAACATAATAAACATGGAATTTCCTTTCTGGAGGTGTGCAGTCAGAACCTACCTTACTGAATGTTTCACTTTCCACTATAAATAATTAGATTTGATGTATTTTATGAAGTCTTTTATTTCTAAATGAACAGTGCTGCACAGAAAACAAATGTAATACGTACCTAAAACTTGCATATTTATATTGAAAAATATTACCAAACCAAAAGTTTTTAAAATATTTTGTTCCAACTTGGCTGTAAATCAGCAAGTGCACTTTAATGGATTTACTTATTAAAAAAAAAAAAAAAAAGGAATAATTAAGTCCTTTCTTTTCAAATGCTTCTCTTCAGAACTGGCGGGGTAATACTGAACTGTTTTCTGTAACTGAACTTTTAATAGGAAAATTCTCCAGAACACATTTCTGGGAGCAGAACATTTTAAATTAACAGAAACAATTGAGGGGCATTTGCCGCTGGCTAACAGCCAGGAGCTACGAATTGTGTTCTCTTTTTGGTTGTCTCCAATGGCATGACATGTCAAAATATCTCTAGCGTATCACTGAATCCCAGCAACATCTGAATGAAATTAAAGTGTTTCGTAACCAAGATTGCTTACTGTTTAGAAAAGGAAATTAAATCCCAGTCAAAAGTAAAGGAAGTGAATACTTGAAATAAAACTGCCTAGAGAATGCAGAAATTTAGTTGTCCAGACAGGAATTTGGTGAAGACATGCATTCGCTTGTGGAAACTGTAGCAATATCAATACAGTATACAATAATCCAAGCATCAATTTTACATTTTATCCACAACTAATATGGCAAACTGTCACATGGTGGGGAAGCATATCACAAAGTAAACATTTTATGAAAAAAAAAAAAAAACCCAACACAACCTTGTCTACAGATTTATTTGCCTTTAGGGTTTTTTCTCAAGATTTATGATTGAGTGCTACTTCATAAGGGAAATACGAAACTAAACTGACTTTGAAATATTATTTTGCTGCTTTCCTATCATAACCGTTATCTTTTAATTTACTGATATGAAACATTATAATAATGATTATATATTCAGAATGTAACTCTAATACATTTTGTAGTCAAATGACAGCTATCCCAGAGGCAAAATGCTTATCATGCATACACTGTAAAATATGTGTTTGCTTCAGTCTTTAGGGATTCCTCAATACACAACCCAGATCTCAGCTGAAAAATGTAATAGGAATTTCATTTCATAGCTGTCACCAGGGAGTAAAAAAAATATGGCTGACTGAATAATATTTACATGGAGTTCTCTTTTTGTATGCTTCAAGTCTTTGAACTTATCAAGAAAAGGCTTAATCAAGGACTTAAAAAATGTTTGTTAAGACATGTCCAGATGCTATTGCATTTGAAAAGACAGTGCAAAGAGAATCTCAAGCATCTTATGTTTAAGACTTCTTGCTGGGATTAAAAATGAAAAATCTTCAAATAAATGTAGATGATCAGAGTGAAAAATAAATTTATGAGATTTCTGAGCTCTTTGACTAGTCATATATCAGGATTGCTTTGAAATGTTTAGTATTTTTAATTACATGTGTCAGATGCTGTGCATTTCAGAAATAAACATTCTAGTTTATAATGAGGTAAGATTATATACCTACAGTACAGGCAGTTTTGATTTTTTAAAATGTGCAGGGGAATTCAATAAGTAGGGACCCACAAATCCCTCATACTGTTGTAAATAAACAAGTCCATACGAAGAAACACTGTCACAAAGTTGGGAGGTAATGTTAACACAGAGAAGGACTGGATTATTACATGGGAAGAAACAACTGACCTTTGTGACACTGAAGTAGGGCAACATGTAGGTATACAATGTCAAGGTGAAATGTAAAATTAACTTCAACTATAAGATGGCAACTCGTCTCCGGAGGCAAATAATGAAGAGAATAAGTAGGACACAGTATTAATAGCACAATGTGTCACCAATACAAATCGGATTTGGAAATAAATGTGACTGTAGAAAGATTCAGCTGAAGTATATCCAATAGACAAAGCAGAATAGTGATTTCTGGACCATAGTGACACTTTGCTTCCATAAACTACTCTGATCATGTAGGTGCAGGAAAAGTTATCTGAAATTAAACAGATAAAAAAATGGAAAGTGAAAAGAACACAAGTCTGTATAAATTAAAGGAAGCTAAAGAAACTTGATTTTCTTTATCCTAAAGCTGGAGGAGGATATGGATAACAACAATTAATAGATTAGGGGGATACACAGTTATAAAAGAAAGTGAAAATTTCCAAAGTAAGCATGGCACAAAACATGCACAAAGTAGCTATCTGCTAGAAGAAAGTATTTTCAAGCGTTCTGGACACCATTTCCATTTTTCATTTGTGTAGACTGTTTAGTTTTTGTTTGACATACTTCCCCTCCTTTTCCACTTAGTTTTATAGTTTAAGCATTTTGACAAAGACTGTCATGCAGTACTTGTATGAAAAAGGCTCAAGATAATAGATTTTTTAAATTGATTAATGACTTCAGGGAATATAAAAATATTCAGTTGTCATCTTTGATTTTTTTATAAGAAACGAATCTTTTTTATTTTTTGTAGACTTTAGGCAGAAATGAAAGTGAACAGTTTACACTCTTTTGGGAAGACTTTTTTCCAAACTATATTCTTCATTTTAAGAGCTGACAGCATGAAGTCTTATATAAATATCTGTCCGATATTCCCAACATTACTGATTTATTTTATAGTTCATGTTCTGTTTTGCTACAGAGTCAGCTTGTAAAACCACCTCTTTACAGGGACATTTGCATGCTCATATGCATACATTTTCTAACATGTACGCTATTTCCCTGTGACCTTCACAGGCTGTGAAATTAAACATGCTTTCTTTATGCATACTAAATTCCACTTTTTCACTCCATGTTCTTTGGTTTCTTAGAGTACAATGGTACCTGAAATCCTAAACTAAATGGGTGCAGAATAATCCTCCACGGACGAATATGACAGCAAAGTACAAGAATCTCTTATTTCATCTCTTTCTCTACCTGGCCTGACTGCAACATGCTTTCAAAAATTTTCTGGAGAAAATATGAGTGTTTTGCATATCAAATAATCTTGTGGAGAAAACAGAAATAAGATCATGAAGACCTCTCTCAGTAGACTTCCAAATTACAAGGGTTTGGTGATGACTCCATATAAAGAGAGAATTTGTTAATGGCCTTTAAGTCATTGGCTCATTCTGTGAACTTACAAAGACAGAAATAATCAACAAAAACAACCCTAGGATCTACAGGTTGAGTGGTGAGGTTTTTTTGTTTGTTTGTTTGCTTGGGTTTTTCTTTGGCAGATACATATTCTTATCACTAAGCTACAATTTAATGATATTCCCCACTGTATGTTGGCTTCAAGCATAACCTGTCTTCCCCCCTCTCCAAGATCACCCCATAACCAATAAATTTAGTTACTCTCTTGGGATGTGGCTACAACTTCCTACTTAGTCTAGAAGAGGAATCCCCTGAGAAAAGACTGAGACTCAAGTATGATGGATGCATACATTAAACTGTGCATTCTCACAAAAAATGTGGACCACATCCTTAATGAAATTAGCTACAGATTTGATAATGGGTAACTTTAGACTTCTCCAGCAACATAAAGTTTAGGTGTCTGTTCATTGAAACTTGGTTTGTGATAGTGACTTATTTCCCCAGAAGAGACATTTCTGGAGATCAGAAAGTTAAAGTGGCTTTAGACAGAGTAGGAAGTCACCTAAATAATTTACGTACTCCAGGGGCAGGAACCGTGTCTTGGATGTAGTCCCACTTACATCTTGAGCTGATGATAGAGTTTAGTTGAACTTGATTCCACCAGAAGGTCTTTTGTTTAGTTTTGAGTAAAATATATCCAATGTAACCACACTGTAAAAGCATAGATTCTATTTCTGCTTTGAGTTTTTACTTCTAGTATTCTTTTCTTCCCATTCCTTACCTCCACCAAGATATTTTTTATTGCCTTTCGAAGGTGTCAGGTGTTGGATCCACAAGGCTTGGAGAACAAAACAACATTCTATGTAATGTGTATGTAAAACCATAAAAAAAAAACCCCAAAACAAAACACACAAACAAATGAAAAAAAAACCAAACCAAAACCCAAATAATGCAAGTTCTAATTATCACACAAACTTATGATGCTGATATATACACGATAGATAATTCGTTATATGGAGAAGTAAGCATGCACGTAACACGTTACAATGCTGGCACTGATGTCTACTATATATTATATTCCAAGACAACACAGAATACATACTTGTAAAGAGGACAACATCTTTTTCTGCAGTCTGAGACTGTCAGCACAAAGTCAAATTATTCCATTGTTTAGGCTGAACCTAGGAAACATTTATCTGAATGAGATAAGCATGTTCTGACTGCTGTCTCATATATGTATCAATGGTCTCCATAGATTACCTTCTTAAGGTAACCTCATCTAAGCAGCCAAAAGATCAACTCAACTTTCTCATGTTCTCTTTGTAGAAGGACTACAGTGTGAGAAAAATCACAGCTCTCCCCTTTTCTCCTTTTTTGGCTATCCAGATACTGCCCTACCATCTTGTTAAAAAATTTAAAAAATCATTATCTGTCTATTTATGGGGGTAACAAGGTACTAATTGTCCCATCATATAACACCTATGAACATACATACACGCACACACAACACACACATGCATGTGCGTGCACATGCACAAAGGGAAATAAGACCTCCAAGTTTCAGATCCTAGGCCAACCACTAACTAGGGGAAATTAAGGAAATTTTTCTCCCTGTGATGGCAGTTCAGCAGTATTCTTTAGAAGCTTTCTGGATATGAAGTATATGAACTTGCTGCTGTCAGGGTTAGGACAGTGGACCAGATGCTCTGATCCAGTATTACAACACCTGAATTCTAATGCTACCCAGCTTGGGGCAAACCATGCAACACAATCTGAAGTAACAGCCTTTCACGCAACTGCTCTTGAAGTAGAAAGACAGCAATATGGCAAGCAATCTGGTATAAGCCTTTATAGCTAACACTCAGAGTTATATGATTGTCACTTAATGAATGAAAGAGTGATTTTCCTTAATTTTTTTAATTAGCATATTTCTCAGAAGTTTGTTAAAGTGAAACAGTTAGCTATTCAAAAGAATTTATAAATTTCACAATGACTTATGAGTTTTTTCCTCTTTCTGAAGTTTTAGAACAGCTTAAGATTGACATATTTAAAAAATTATTATTTTGTTTATATTGCATTTGTTATATGTGTGAAATCTCCAAGAAAATCATGGATTTGCTTTTGTTTTTTTTCCTCTGGAAAATGTAGGATGATAGTTACAGCTAAAGTGCATGCTGCTACACTTCAGAGTTTATTTAGTTTCAATTATATATTAGTCTGAGGAGAGGTAACTTTATAAATCACATAAGCACTTTTTCTTCTTCATACTTTGGCACCCACATTCTGCTCTGCCATGAAATGTATGATAAAAGAAAAGATAGTGTTGGTTACCGAAATACTTACCACTTTACAGCTTGCCGATCTGAAAAGCAAGGCAATTCATTTTATGTAATTCAACAGAGAAGCTGAATGATACTCGATGTACTTGATGTAGTGCAAGATGGACAAGATACCTGAAATTAATCACTTGATGAAAAATGCTCAGCACTAATCCTCTAGAAAGTTCCACAGTTATTCACCTTTTGTGAATCGTGGTTATTATCCAAATATACATAAGGTAAAGAACTATGAATTGTAAAAGCAGCTTTGCAGGCTATACATGTACTAGATAGTACTTTCCCACAAAAGTGCTCTCATTAAATTCAATGAGACTGTAGCTTAGTATTCAAACAGACAATGAAAAAGATTTTATCTGTAAGTTACCTTGAAATGACATCTTCTTTTGTCAAAAAAGACAGTCTCCTGAATGGTTCAGTGAACACTGAAATTTAAGAAAGATTTAAAAATAATCCTGTACATAAAATCTTCAGATAAAAACCAAATTAAGCTATATGTAAAGTACTACTTGTGCCACTTGCATAATAACTTTTTCATGTATCCATTGACTAGAGCAATTATATATGGGACATTTACACTTAAGCCTTTCAATACATGAAATAAGTGAGAGTTGTTCTTATTTACCTTTTTACTTGTGTGAAATATAGGCAGATAGAAGAACAGACCATTTTTCAGGCTGTACCTTCCTGACGAGTTACTCTGTTTGTTTCAACAAAGGTACAGTATTTCTCTGAGACATTTTGGACTTTCATTATTCTCAATAACAAAGTAAAATGAAAATAAGTAGGGGAACCTGCAAAACACATACCTAAACAAACTCTAAAATCTTCATTTATTTTTATATTTCTACCAAAAGTGGTGTGGGAATGGCAGATTAGATTAGATGAATAATATCGATAACGTTCTCATGTTGCACTGGCAAATTTCACTTACTGAATAGAAGATTGAGGGGATTTTGTATCATATCTTCAGGATTTCCTGAATATTTTTTTCTTAATAAAAAGTTATCCTTCTGATGTATTGGTAAATAGGTTACATTTGTATTCATGCAGTAGATGCTGACAGACAAGATTTCATGGATTTGCTAGGATTCTAATAAATGTAACCATCTATTTTGCAGTATTATTTAGCTTGATAAGAAAGAAAATATTACCATGGTGCTGAAAAAAATGATGGGAAAATGGGGTTATCTGATTATTGCCTTTTTTTTTTTCTGTCACATGTAAATATACAGCAAAGCTTTATTAAAAATACTTCAGAGGAATTGACTCTATTTTGCTGACCTTCCCTAGGCTGTGCAGCTTAGTTTGAATGCTTTCAAATACATGATGGTTTACACATTTCTCAGCTTTGTCATAGGCTATTTTGCAGTAAAAATTCTCCACTTCCATGCAAGACATTCTTAACTTGTGGAAAGTGACTATTACAGTATATAGTCTATTACAATATGGATACTATTGTTTAAAACAAGCAAGCAGGGCACAAGACCAGCTTGGCTGAACAGGGAACTCTTGAAACACAGGAGGAAAAAGAAATTGTATGATCTATGGAAGCGAGGTCAGGCTTCACAGGAAAATTGCAGAGCTGTGGTTTGCATACGCAGGGAGAAGACACAAAAGGCGAAAGCTCAACTAAAGTTGAAACTGACCAGTGTTGTGGCAGACGTCAAGTCTTTTTAAACATGTCAATAGCAAGAGGAGGTCCAAGGAAAACATTGGACTGATACTTGTTGAAGATGGTCACCTGACTAATAGGGATGAAGAAAAAGCAGAGGCATTCAATGCTTTCTTTTGCCTCAGTCTTCAATAATACTGGTAGACCTTGGGCTGCCTGGTCCTCTGATTCAGACGACCACAAGTGTGGGAACCGTGACTTTCCATTTGTGGACACTGAAATTGTAAGGGACCAGCTGTATCAGCTGAATGTTCACAAGTCCGTGGGACCTGATGGGATTCACCCCAGAGTACCGAAGGAGCTAGTGGATGTTACAGCAGGACCCCTCTCAAACACCGACCAAAGGTCTTGGGAATCTGGGGAGGTCTCCACTGGCTGCAAGCTAGCTAATGTTATTCCAATTTACAAGAAGGGTATGAGGGAAGACTCAGAAAACCACAGACGTGTTAGTCTAACCTCAATACCAGGAAAAATTATGGAGGAGATCATACTGGGTGCTATTGAAAGACATTTAAAGAACAATGCAATCATCAGGCATAGTCAACATGGGTTCACAGAAGGAAAGTCCTGTTTAAATAATTTGATATCCTTCCATGATAAGATCACACACCTAGTGGATGATGGGAAGGTGCTGGATGTAGTTTTTTGGATATTAGTAAAGCTTTTGATACTGTCCCTCACAGCATCCTTAAGTGCTCTTGATACTCAATATCTTACTTTCATTTTTGTCAGGCATCCTTCTTCTGCATTCAGCAAGAGGACTGTATATTTGCAGTCCCTTTTGCTTTCATTGTTCTTCATCTCGCAACCTTTGTTACTTAGATGCTTCCTGTATGCAACTATACACATCGCTGTTTACCTCTTTTGTGGTCATATTGCTCACATATGTAAAACTCTTAAGCGTTGCACCTGGTTATTCCATTGCAGTGTTAACAAAATACCTACATATTGTTGCTGGTTACACCGTTTTAGTATACTTACATTGGGGTGTAAGGCAAACTAATATGAATTATATCCTAATTAATACACTTATGATTTCTAAATGTTTCAGATCTCTGCTTTGTCTACACAATTCCTACGTAGGATGGCTGACACCATGCAACTTGCCTGGTACGGTTCTGCTGTGGAGGAGTCTTCATGCTAAAGAACAAGTATTGAGTACCTTTAAGGTCCCTTCCAGAGACAGCAATCCTTGTTTCTGGTGTATGCGCTTCCCGACTTCCTTATTCCTTGGTGCTGATTTAATTTGTAAGTGGAAATATTTGCCTGCAGGGCCCTGCTATAGTCTGTCTGGAAAGGACAAAAACTCTTAGGGGTTCTTAAATGGAGAGTTTTATCTGGAAAAGTGTTCAGTGCCAACTCATAAGTCTGTAAAATTAGAAGACTGAACTGAGTAGTTTTTATCATTTTGCCAACCAACACCCATACTGGAATTCAGCTGGGCAACCTTGGACTTTACAATGTCTGAATTAGTCACCTTAGGCTTCCCTTTTAATGAACAGACAGTAATAAGTATTTCACCTTATTCTGAAGAACATGTTCAAATGAGGGCAGGTACATTGTTCCTTGGAAGTGTCTATTTCTTAATCTTTACAAAAGACACAAACCAGATAGCTTAACTGAGAAATAGGCATCCACATTACAGATATCTTAAATTAGATTTACCTTAGTGTACAGGACAGACACTAAGCAATGCCAATCCTACCTATTCTAACTCTCTGAATGAACAATAACCAGTCTGTAAGGGTTTTCTACCGCTAAACTAGCCTTTTAAATGTTCTCTTTTGTCAGGGGCCTACTTTATTTAGAGGGCAGATATGTGAACAGAAAGGAGGCAGATTAAACCATGTTTCCAATGAGAGATCATTAAATGTTTAACCTATGATATCACTGAGGGAATTTTGGGGTTTTTTAATTGTATTTATACTACTAACTTAAACAAAGCTAGTGAATTATCATTGGTCCCAGGACCATCTATTTGGACCAAATAGAAACAGACAACTCCATCTCATTAGGCTTCTACACAGGTGCCAAACTAGCTACATTACTGGACAGGTATTTTTATCTTTACCTGACATACAGTCTCCAACGATTGTGAAACACTGATTTTAATCAAATACCTAATAAAACCTTGGTCTTTCCCTTGACTTTTAGTCTATGCCTTTCATCTTTACCAAAGAGATTGTGGATTCCTATGTGCTTAGGTTTTGTTTTGTTGTGGGGTTTTTGTGTGGGTTGTTTTGTTTGTATGTTTGGTTTTTTTTAAATTGGAACAGAAAATGTTTATACTTTGTTCATTGTATTTCCAGCAGCATAGCCTCTTTGTGCAGCAAGCCTAAACAAAATTCAGTTAAATACAGCAACTCTGTTTTGGCAGAATACTAGAATGTAAGCAGTGAAGTAGCTAATCAAATTTCCATCTATTTATGCTGTGTTCAGCTTTAAGTGAGGGTTTATACTTTGAGATATTATATTAGAAATGAAGTTAGACATTTGATTATAATAACTTATGGATAGAGCTAAGCCTAATCATAAAATCTCACTGGCATTTGTGGGGAAAAAAAAAAATCAAAACAGAAAAACCTGTTAGCAGTCACTCTAGGCATCTATGTTCGAGTATAATCAAAGCCATGAATCATGAATTAAGAGATATCGCGATACTGCAACTATGTGATTACATTTAAGTAGAACTTAACTTTGTTTCTGTCATTAAAATAAGTAGTTGGATTTCTGATATGATTAAGTGGTTTTTTTCTGAAAATAATTCCTCCAACATCCTGGTGCTGCATTAATTATAGAAAAGTAGTCTTATGCTAAAAGAGTTCACAATGATGTTCATTAAATGCAGATCATGTCATTATTCAACAACAGTCTTTAAGAAGATTGAGAAATATAATGGTGTTGAGAAGCAGTGCAGAGGCATATGAAAGTTAAAAAAATTGTTTCTCACAGAGTACCTAGAGAAGATTTATAACGGTGATTCACTGAAGGGTGGGGGGAAGAGGGGACAGGGGAGGAGTAGTTTTCTAAAAAGGTAAACCATTTGATCAAATGGTCAATATCATACCTTATTTTGGAGATATTCTTAAATGTCCAACCTCAGATTACTTCAATTTAATAAATTTTCAATCAGTTCTTTCAAAAGGAAGTTGCCAGAAAAAAGAATTTTTGTACTGTTGATAGAAATCACAATAAGTAAGTTATATTAGTACAATTTCCATTGTATTATACAATTTATAATGCACATCACAAAACATTCATTTACACTATGGAAACATTATGTTAAAAAAACATCAAGAACTAAGAAATTGCTTGAAATAATGCCTTATGAATAAAATATTATATTTAACAAAATCATTAAGTTTTGATTCATTGAAAGGAATGTGTTAAAATACATAGTCTGTGGATAGAATATCTGATTTATATAGGTGTCAGTGCAAAGTCTTATGTAATTGGGGTCCTGCAACAAACACATCATCAGTGTCTAAAGTAAGCACTGAATTTTCTGGGAAAACATGAGAAAAAGAGGAAGTTGTTTCACCTGGGTAAATCTCCCAGCTGGCTGCTTTGGCTAAATGATATGGATCAAAAACAATACTGTAAATAAAGATCAGAGTATAAATATTTACCGTGCCACTAATGTGAGTCAAGTGACAATAAAATAGAAACAAATATTTATTGACTTTTGTAATTAATTTACAAATAAGAATTTTGAGTTCATAGCTATTATTAGAACTGGCATAGTTTTGGTTAGTTACAAAACTACATAACTTTTTGCTGTTACTGTTCTTTGGTTAGATGAGTTACGCAAAACACCAGAAAAAGCACTTCTGATAAATATTTGAGGTGAAAGAGTCCTTTGTATGAGTACATGTGCTTGCTCTACTTGAACGCCCAAATAGAGTGTGAGGGAACGTAGAGGGAAAGTAGAAAAAGGTTTTGAACCTGGCCAGCAGATCATGTCGGATTCATATCTATGTTTGAATGAGTGTTTGAAGATTTTATTTCTATCTTTTGATTAGCTGTAGATAGTCAAAATAATACAGAAAATCTCAATTTAATTTATGAATTATGAAGCTATGGATACCACAAAAACTGCAGTTAGCAATATCTGTGAACTATGAAAGGATTTTAAAAGCTAAGTACATGGAATAGATAGAAGGGCATTTGATTCTGAATGACAGCAGAAATTTAGATGAGACATCAAGTTATTGTCCTAAAGAACAGTAGTACTTTTGTCATAATGACTTTTAAAAATAATTCTAGCAAGTATCCTTTATTTAATAGTTCTGCACTATTCATCTTCCCTGCAGTGAGTGAGTGATGACCCTTGCAACTGTAGTAATTAAACTTTTCAGTTGCAATAAGGGCCTCTGACAGTCTCAAAAGGAGAATTACAAATTAGAACTCTGACAGCCCAGTCCTCTGAAAAGAAAGAGTCTATTTCCTCTTGGCTCTTTAACTCCAATTCAGTCTTGACAGATAGAGTCATGTGTGAAAAAAAAAAAAAGTTCCACATAATAAATCATGGATTTTAGGCCGGTAATATATCTGAACGTTCATTTTCTATTACTCTAATCAAGGTGATATAAATATGACATAATCTGCAAGTTCATTAGCTCTCCATCTAGTGGGAGAAGAAGCGACTGAATATTCATTATGGACTAGGCAGTGACAATGATGCAATAAAAATGAAGGAGAAGGATGTGAACAAGACCAGGGGTGGAACACAACACAGAGCAGTTTCTTCTAGCTCTGACCACAGTGTGCCACACTGGACTGTTCTCTAGCAACCTATACTTAAACCATGACCAATTCAACTGTATGCAGAGAATGAAGTAGCTTGCAAATCGTAAAATACTGGTATTTACTAGAACTACTGGAGATGTCTTAAACTTTTATCCATGGTGTAGTACAGATGAGATCACAGCTGTACCCATTCACCGTTCAGCCTTCTGCTGAGAGGTTCTCAGCTGACCATTACATATCCATTCAAGACTCTGCTTAAGCTGTATTTTGAACGTCTGCATTAGAACCCTTGTGCTGGGATACAAAATACAAACTTTTTGAGACATGGCTTGTGTCAAAGAGATCTACCACATAGCCTTACTCAGTTCCCCATAACCCTATCCTACCTCACCATCTTACTCACCACTTGCTAGTTATTGTTATCATAATTTCTTAAAACATTGTGCATTAAAAGAAACAATTAAATTCAACTTTGCTTAAAGCCTCCTACATTAAGTCTACCCTCAACTGCCTTATTAAGCTAAGTAACAGTAACACACACTTAAATAATAATTAGATAATGACTTTTGCTGAGGTGAAATTATAATTAATGAAGTTTAAATTACAGTATTGACCTAATAGAATAATGAACCATGCTATTTGAAACTAGAAGTTAATATATTACACCACAGATTTTCAAAACACTGGAGGTTTTAAGGAGGTATGACTTTCCTCTTTTCCTCAATGACATGGACTTGATTCACCAGTTTTTTGCCTTTAAGGGATGGGAAAATGCATTCTTATAGATTCAGATGTAGCAGTTGAAAAAGTTATTGCAGAAGGTGAATTAATTTAATCCATTTCCTAGTTTGTATTGAAATGGACTGGAAATGTTCATACTGTCTTGCATCTGAACTGTGAAATCTTACAGATAAAAGACAGCATCGAATAACATACAGTGGCTTCAAAAGCTGTTCTTTCTAGATTTGAGACAGAACAACAATGATTTGCATAACTTTATCTTGGTGACTTTCATGCTCTTACCAAGGTCAACCCGTATTGACCCACATCAAAACGGACAATTAATTAAAAGACTAGGAATTTAAAAATGTATCATAACCCAAAATTAATTGCATGGATGTTCAGATGAGTTTCTCCTTCCTATGTCCATAAATTGTGCAAAAGAAATATGGCTAGCAAGTTGAGGGAAGTGATTCTCCCTCTGTACTTTGCTCTTGTGAGACCCCACCTGCAGTACTGTATTCAACTCTGGGGCTGCCAGCATAAGAAAGACATGGACCTGCTCAAGCGGGTCCAGAGGAGGGCCATGAAGACAGTCAGGGGTCTGGAGCACCTTTCCTGTGAGAACAGGCTGGGACAGTAGTTGTTGTTTATCCTAGAGAACAGAAGGCTCCAGGCAGACCTTATAGCAGCCTTCCAGTACTTAAAGGGGGCCTCTGTACCAGGGAGTAACCCCATGCAGGGGGGGTTGGAACTAGATGATCATTAAGGTCCTTTCCAACACAAATCGTTCTGTGCTTCTATGATTAAAGATCCTATTCAAGGTGTTAATACTATGCTATAGCAGTATTTTAATTTAGTTATGGCAGAGGACTGTCTAGAAAGGAGTTTTAGGTTTTGTTTTGTGGGAAATATTATTAAACTTTTTTGCATTTCTGCCTGAGGTTATGGTAAGCAATAGGTTCAGTAACTGATTGGTGCTATGAAATTCTGTGAGAATAAACACCAGTATGAGAGACGCTTTTATTTTTCCTCTCAGCTATATTTTTTTAAATTGCATCCTCAAGTGACACTACAAAGCTTCCTCTCATTTAAAGTAACACTAATCCACCTACTACAGAAAAGCAGTCATATGGATATCTGGGATGAGAATCCGTAGAGTGCTTGTAATACAAGTATATTTTTATTTATTATTAAAGAGTTTTTCAGGAGCATGCATCAGGTGATACCACCCCACAGCTCACCTTGAAATGTAGTTTGCTCTGCGAATAGTCCCACTGATTTCAAATAAACTCAATAATCAGTATTCTTTTTGAAGGACAGAATACAGTCCAGGTTCCCTGTTGTTGTACAACAACATCCATCCACTGGACTTAGTAGAATTGCACTGATTTAGACCAGCTGAAGATCTGGCACATAAATCATGCAAAAATACTATTCCAGTACACTGGGAAATCAGTAGGGCTGTTTGGAAAGTAGAGATCATCTGGAAGTTCTGGAACTGTTCCTATAAAGCTTAGCCATAATAATTATTATTGATGGTATATTGCTTCTCTATTTCCAACAGTGAATAAGGATGGCAGAGTAATGTATAAGAAGAAATGTTTTGGGATTAACTTCCTTATGCATAAAACACCTTCTCTCAATACTGATTAAGGCTTTTTGCCAATGCTTTACTAACAGTAAGTGCTGATGGAGGGAGACAAAAATAGCCTTCTGCAAGATATAGTGAGAGGACAGTCTGGCAGAATAAATCTCATTTGTTTGTGTCCAAGGCTCACACTTACATTGCTAAGCCTTTATATTCTTCGCAGTATGGGTCCTGGGTCCTGAACACAGATCCTCTTTCCACTTGCATTTACAGTGCAACCAGAAAGGCATCTTGGTAGAACAGTCACCTTCACTTTGACTTATGAAAAGGAAATTGTTTAGACTGCAAGGATAGTTAGTTGTGATGTGTCTTGAAGCAATATTTCAGTGCTGTATCCTGTGCTTAAGTGCTTCCATCTTTCAAATAAAGCATCTATTCCTATTCAGATAAAGAACAAGAGATCATCCTCCTCTTTGTCCTACTTCAGTTTTAATTCTGACCTTCTCAGAAAGACAGGACAGGGAAACTTGTTAGTGAGTCTAGGGCACTGTTTTTCAGTCTCTGTTGAAGCGTAAGATGCAAATGTTGATTCAGAAGGGGCTGTGGAGCTTAGCAAACACTTTGTTTCCAGAGGGAGAATTAAATAGAACAGATTTTATCTAGAAAAAAAAATGTATACTTAAGCTAAAGCAATGTTGAAGCCACTTTAAATTCTGATTTGAAGGCAAACTGGCCCTTGCTTTTACTTCATCGATAAATTTCTGGTCAGCACCCAATTGCTGAAATGCTTGTTCTTGGGTAATTAAAATAACAGCATAATGATCTTACTTCCTTTTATTTAGTAAAATAGGTTACATAAGTTATCCATACATTTCAAGGTTTGAATTGAAGATTTTTTTTCAAATGTACCTTTTGATGAAATTATATGAACACAAATATTATTTTTCATGTACTGACTTGACTAAAGCGGTATTTTCGCACTGTTCTAAGCATCAGCTTTATGAAAGATTATAAATATATATATACATATATGCATATATATGTTTGACTGTTTGGAGGAAAAGAATCTGTTACTTCTCCTTGGAATGCCGTGACTAACTGCATTTGAACCAAAGCAATTTTAGTGTGAATACTCCAGGGCATATTGGCTTTTGGCTCAGTTCTGCAGAGAGTCGTGTGAAGTGCTAAGCATCGACAACGTTCACTGCCTTCACCGACTTTCACTGAGAGCCATTGAGTACCTGCTAGAATTCACTCCTACGCTCAAGGACATCTAAAGGACTGTGCAAACTCCAAATGAATGACTGAGTCATGTTATATTCATTAGCATCAGCTGTAAAGCAAGGCATTCAGGTAATCATGTCAAAAAAACCCCAACCCTCTATCATCTGTTGCACATGGAAAACAAGAGAGAATTTTTAGTATCACCTGGTTTTCATGGACTGAAGCTCCACATAATTATAAACTCTGTATTAATCTATATTAATATATTCACACTGGATTACTGTGATTAGTGTTTATATATATACAACACAAATATGGAAACACATCCCATGTGCAAAAATAGACAGTGAGATGAAAAGTGTAGAAGCTGCAGTTCTGCACAAATGACTCTGATCACTTAATGACTCATAATGGCTCACTGCGAATCTGAGGCATAAAGTAATGAAGTACAGCTTGTTGACAGCCACCCACATGTGACAGCCTGTACAGTAATCCAATGATAGAGCAATGATATTATGTTGCAAGATTTTAAAAACTTTTGACTGAGTCAGAGAGAAGTTTGGACATATGACAGAGAATCCACCTTGCAGGTGCCTCTTCCTTTATTAAATCCATCTCAGTTAACAATTGAAAAGGGGTATGCAGTTTCTTCTGGAAATGGACTTGTGGTTTGGTGCCTACTGGGCAATTGCTCGCTTCAGAAAATTTGCACGTTATTTGCTACAGCTCAGTACACAGTTCCATCTCCAGTTTCAGGCAAAACCCTTAAGGTAAATTTCCGTACAGCGAAAAACATCAAAGCCCTGAGTCAATGGAAACTGTCTTATGAAAGCATGGTCCCATGTCTTCCATATGTTCTCTAGTTTTGCCTGTAAACAAGAGGCATATTTTGCAGTCCTATGTAATTTTGGCAAGTGATAAAACAAGGACAGTGTGCTTCCATGACACACAGCGAGATACAATGTTTTCCTTTCTCAGTGACAGCAAGCAAGTACTTCTGGTACAAAGAGCAGCATCCTTTGAATTTGTGTTTTTAGGGAACTATTTTTAAATATTCCTGTAAGTAAAATGCAAGGAGTATAATTTTGTGGGAGCAATTACAGTTCAAGTATCCCTAACAAAGGATACTTATCCTAAACAAAGCTGTTTATTTGAAAATATTCAACAGAGTATTTAGGATTTTTAAGTAACTCCCTCCTCCTCCAGTTTCCTCAGTATTTACTTAGCACTCATAGAAATTCTAGGTATTCAAAAATGTAGACAGAAATGGAAGGGGAAAGAAAAAAGAAACATGCTTTCAAAAGCATTCTTTCATGGCGCTTCCATTACACCCCAATATTATTCCACCAGTTCTCATCCCAGACTGTTAATTTCATGTTCAGATCAAGAACGTACTTACTCTTATATCTCATTTTGTGCATGTAACATTCTTTATTGGATCTCAACATTCCCACCCCCCGAATTGTTCTAAAAATGGATGTTGACTAAATCATGACTTATAAGGCAAAAGCCTTTAGTCTTGGGTTTTGATGTTTTCTTTATAAAAGTAGAGAGTTTTAACTAGACTGAAATCCAGATATAATCATGTTCTGGTTTCAGCTGGGAAAGAGTTAATTTTCTTTCTAGTGACTGCTGTGAAAGGAATGTCAATAACGCATATTAGTTTAGTTGTTGCCAGGAGATATTTATACTTTTCAAGGACTCTTTTCAGCTTCCCATAGAAGCTGAGAAGGAGCATAGACAGAAGGATGGAACAGCCAATGGAACATTCCATACCATAGACGTCATGCTCAGTATATAAATGAGGGTTGGCTGGAGGGTGAGAATTCATGATTAATGTTCCGGGAGGGTGCAGATTCACCAGTTTACTGATTGGTGAGAGTGACTTGTACCATTATTATTATTGTTATTATTATTGCTATTTTTTGTTTTCTGATATTAAAATGTTCTATTAAAATGTCTTTATCTCAACCCATGAGTTGTGGTGGTTTTTTTTTTTCTTTTCATTTCCCTCCCTTTTCTTCCTCTTCTCCCTACCCTTCTGGGGAAGAAGGAGGAGAATTGCACAAGCGACTGCATGGTCTTACCTGCCGGCTGGGTTTATATCACAACAAACCATTAAATACATATGTTTTGAAGCTGCTTGGAACTGGGCTTTTGTTCTGAATTGTTCCTAACATTTTTCAGAAAGCACTTGTCTGATAGAAAAATGAGAACTGAAAACTGTGCATAGAATAAGTATACTTAAATGACAGCCACATAAGGACTAGGATATAATAGAAGCTGGTGATTCTATAAGAAGTGTATTGTTCTCTCACGCACTGGGAAATGTTACTTTTTAGGACAGAAGTATACCACTACTCAGAGTGAGGAGTATCATTTGTTATCAGAATATTCTGTCCTTTTGTCCTGTACCTGACTGAATCATAATGCAGAGGGTATAAGGCTGAAATATTTTGGATTATTAAAATCTCCTTTCCACTGAACAAAAATGTGATTGGATGTGTAGTGAATCGGACTGTGAAGAAGTACCTAATGATGGTTAGAGATTAAAAATCACCTGTGCAGACTCTGTCCAAGTGTTCTCATCATCATTTAAATATGAAGTATGAAGTAGAATGAAACACAAGGCAGTTCTAATTGACATGGATTTTAATAGGAACTTTGTGCTAACGAGCGGCTGAAATTTTTTCCATAACCAACAATGCGATTTGATAAGCACAGAACAGCCAGAACAAATCGTACCTAGAGTTCAAAGTTTTATATTCTAGTCCTGGAGCAAGAAAACCAAAGGAACTATGTGATTTTTGTTTGTTTCTTTGTTTGTTTGTTTTTTTTTAATAAGAAACCTTTTTACATTTGCATTAACAGCAATTCTAATTCTGTGTTGCTCTTGAATACATGTTGCTACTGTGTTGTGACTTGATGAACCTGCAAGTAATATTTCATTAAGTGAATGGAATGGAGCAGCACACATGCATGTTCATTTGCACATGCACCCAGAATAACATATCTAATCCCTAAAGAAATATAATAGCAGAACAATGCTCACAGTATAGTTACTTCTCTCCTTTGCACACGGCATTTTAGCTTACAGATTAATAGTACTTGTTTGTTTAATAGAACGTGATTAAATAAAAGAAACAAGCAAACAAACAAACAAAAAAAGCAAATTATACTGAAATCCTTTCATAAAAAGTATTGGATTATCTGCAGAAGACAGTGACATGTTGTGGCTTTTCTGTAATGATACAGTATCGCCATGCATTATTCTTTTGCAATAGGCATCACCATAACTTCATAAATTATTTTCCTCCTGCAGAGCCATTTAAAAATATATACACCTGGATGCTTCTGCTTTGCTCAGGCATACGGAAAGATGGATTTCCAATCCTGCCTGAGACAAGTCTGCTTCTTCCACTGGAGAAAGCCTGAATATTTTCCATATCACTTTCACAGCACGAGAAGGCAATGATTGCCATACTGATGCATTTGCTACATAATAAATACCCTGGCAACTCTGGGATAACAGTGCTGTTTTTGAAACTCTCATCATGTCTCTCTCCCATCTGGAAAACAATATCTGCATTCTTCAATCTTAACATTTTTTTTTTTTTTTGTGCTCCATTTTGATAGCAGCAGGACATGCACTAACTGAAAACTTGAGGCATGAGGGAGATAAAGTGTTGACGGATCATTACTTTTGTCACCTATCAGTTGCCCATGCAAATACAGGCTTCACAGGCAGAGGATTGCTTTAAACTTTCTTGGACAAATGCAAACTGATTTTCACAGGTCACCAAATGTCACTGCCAAATCTCAGATTTCTTGCAGTTACCGCACAGCTCAGATGCTACAATGCTTAAAAAGTAGGATGCAATAATGATGTTAAACTGCCAGTAAAGTGTTTTATTTACATTCTACAGTTTTATAAACAGTTGTGGTGTGTTGACCTTGGCTGACCACCAGGTGCCCACTAAGCCACTCTATCACTCCCTACCTCAGCTGGATAGGGGGAGAGAAAATATAATGAAAGGATCATGGGTCAAGATAAGGACAGGGAGATCATTCAGCAATTGCCATCATGGGCAAAACAGTCTCAGCTTGGGGAAATTAGTGCAATTTATTACCAATCAAATCAGAGTAGGATAATGAGAAATAAAAACTAACTCTTAAAATAGCTTCCCCCCACCCCTCCTTTCTTCCTGGGCTTAACTTCACTCCTGATTTCTCTACCTCCTCCCACCCAGCAGCACAAGGGGACGGGGAATGGGGGTTGTGGTCAGTTCATCGCACGTTGTTTCTGCCACTCCTTCCTCCTCAGGGGAAGCACTCCTCACACTCTTCCCCTGCTCCAGTGTGGAGTCCCACACACAGGAAACAGTCCTCTACAAACTTCTCCAACAAGGGTCTTCCCAATGGGCTGCAGTTCTTCAGAAACTGCTCCAGCATGGGTCCTTTCCATGAGGTGCAGTCCTTCAACAGACTGCTCCAGCATGGGTCCCCCGCAGGGGTCACAAGTCATGCCAGCAAACCTGCTCCAGTGTGGGCTCATCTTTTCATGGCTCCACAGGTCTTGCAGGAGCCTGCTCCGGCGTGGGTTTCCCACGGGGTCACAGCCTCCTTTAGGCATCCACCTGCTCCGGTGTGAGGTCCTCCATGGGCTGCAGGTGGATACCTGCTACACCATTAACCTCCATGGTCTGCAGAGGGACAGCCTGCATCACCATGGTGTTCACCGTGGGCTGCAGGGGAATCTCTGCTTTGGCACATGGAGGACCTCTTCCCCCTTCTTCTTCACTGACCTTGGTGTCTGCAGAGTTGTTTCTCTCACATATCCTCACTCCCCTCCACCCACTGCTGTTGTGTAGCAGGTTTTTTTCCCCTTCTTAAACATGTTATCACAGAGGTGATAATACTGTCACTGACTGGCTTGGCCTTGGCAAGAGGTGAGTCCATCCTGGAGCTCTGTCAGACATAGGGGAAGCTTCTAGCAGCTTCTCACAGAAGTCACCCCTGTAGTACTTCCACTACGAAAAACTTGCTACACAAACCCAACACAATAGTTGAACCATTTTTATTCAGATGTTTCAAGGACATCAAATGTGCCTAGTTAGATGACAAATTCAACACAAATTGCTGTGAAAAATACTTCTGATTTCTCAACTCTTAAAGTGACCATTTAAAAAGAAAACTATTTGCACTATTAAATGCAGGTAGAAATCTAGACTGCATACGCAAAAGGATTTTTATTATTATTTCTGACTTGTACAAATAGGAGCTGCCTATTTGCATAGCACAGAGCAGCCAGGCAGCAAACGTGACTTGTATCAGCTGTAAGAAGCAGTTAATTACCTATATCAGCACTGCAGATGTAGCCCCTTGCTAAGGATGAGAAATGATGTACCTCTCTTTACACAGGAGCTCGTTTAGTACTATTTCATGCATAGTTACATGATTACCAACATACCAGGTGGGGAAAAAAAAAAAAACAACAAAAAAACAACACATAAAACAATTATTTTCTTGAAATTATCTGAATAAGTACCAAGCATTGGTGTCTGTGCAGTAGAAAAAAAATCAAAGACCAAAAAATATTCAAGAGCACACAGTCAGTGGCAAGCCATGCAAGCATTTGTCACTTCCAGAAATTGCAATTCTTCCTGAGTAAATAATGCACTTTTTCAGGAAATATATCTTAAATAAATACATCTTGCATATATTTATTAAAGACCATCCACCTTTGCAAAAACCGCCCCAGATATTTTTTCCTTTTCCAATCTTAAGTGCCACATTGTGATTCCACTACTTTACTCTTATTTCGTACTGTACCCACTAAAATAAAGATTAAGTTCAGAAATACTCAGTTACTGAGAAGTCCTTCACCTTTCATGGTATTCAGTCCTTAAAGATTTGTTCTAATCAAAAGTTTCCATTTTATATAAAGAGGTGGAATTTTGCTTTTGATGTTCCAAACCATGTTTTGATGTTTTCCAGCTCTTCACTCACATGCTCTGTGAGGGCTACCTGAAAGGTTTGTGCACTGGTAGGGATGAAGGACTTAATGCAGCAGGAACAGGAAATTCCCTAGACATCTTGCCTGTTCTGTGACATGGAGTACTAAAGAATCATTTGCATTAACCTTGCTGGCACTATTTGAGAGTTATGGTAAAACCACTTTAAATGATAAAATGTTATACAAAGCAACCACAAACTAGACAATTAAGCAAAGATAAATGGTGATTGCAGGCTATCCACCCTTGGAAGACAGACCTATAGACATTTTGCCTTGTTATGTATTTCAGAGATAAATAAGATTAATAGTGGATGTCTAGCACAGATCAGAGGATGAACCCATTGTACTTCTGTCTGGTATAAGGCAGACATAGTGGTGGGAGTTTGTTACAGACCCCCCAGTCAGGCTGTAGAGACTGATGAAATATTCTATAAGCAGCTGGCAGAGGTCTCACGATCACTTGCCCTTTTTCTTATGGGGGACTTCAACTTCCCAGACGTCTGCTGGAAATATAACACAGCAGAGAGGGAACAGTCCCGGAGGTTTCTGGAGTGCATGGAAGACAACTTCCTAACACAGCTGGTGAGGGAGCCAACTAGGGGAAGCGCCCTACTGGACCTACTGTTTGTTAACAGAAAAGGCCTTGTGGGGGATGTAAAGGTTGGAGGTCGTCTTGGGCAGAGTGACCACAAAATGGTAGAGTTTTCAATTCTTGGAGAAGCAAGGTAGGGAGCCAGCAGAACGGCCACCCTGGACTTCCAAAGGGCAGACTTTAGCCTGTTTAGGAGCATGGTTGAGAGTGTCCCTTGGGAGACAGTCCTGAAGGGCAAAGGTGCCCAGGAAGGCTGGTCATACTTTAAGCAGGAACTCTTCAAAGCACAGGAGAAGGCCATCCCCATGGCCCGAAAAACGAGCCGACGGGGAAGAAGACCAGCCTGGCTAAATAGAGGGATTTGACTGGGCCTCAGAAACAAAAGGAAAGTTTACATTCTTTGGAAAAGGGGGTTGGCAACTTAAGAGGAATACCAAGATGTAGTGAAGCTGTGCAGGGGGAAAATTAGAAGGGCTAAAGCCCAAGCAGAACTCAGCTTGGCCACTGCGGTTAAAGATAATAAGAAGAGGTTCTTTCAGTATATCAATAGAAAAAGGAAGACTAGGGAGAATGTAGGCCCACTGATGAATGAGATGGGCACCCTAGTGGTGGAAGACACAGAGAAGGCGGAGTTACTGAATGCCTTCTTTTCTTCGGTCTTCACTGCTAAAGCTGTCCCTCATGAATCTCAGGCCCTGGAGGCAAGGGGGAAGATCTGGAGAGAGGAAGACTTTCCCACAGTTCAGGAGGACTGGGTTAGAGACCACTTGGCCAAACTGGACACCCATAAGTCCATGGGCCCTGATGGGATGCACTCGCGAGTGCTGAGAGAGCTGGCGGATGTTATTGCTAGACCACTCTTCATCATCTTTGGAAAGGCATGGGGAACAGGAGAGGTGCCTGAGGACTGGAAGAAAGCCAACATTGCTCCTATCTTCAAAAAGGGCAAGAAGGAGGACCCAGGGAACTACAGGCTGGTTAGTCTCACCTCTGTCCCTGGGAAGGTAATGGAGCGACTTGTTCTGGATGTCATCTCCAAACATGTTGAAGAACAGGAAGTTATTGGAAATGGTCAACATGGATTAACCAATGGTAAATCATGCTTGACCAATCTGATAGCCTTCTGTAATGTTATAACTGGTTGGCTGGATGAGGGGAGAGCAGTAAATGTCATCTCCCTTGACTTCAACAAGGCTTTTGACACTGTCTCCCATAACATCCTCATTAGGAAGCTGAGGAAGTGTGGACTAGATGAGGAGACAGTGAGGTGGACTGAGAGCTGGCTGTGTGATGGAACTCAGAGGGTTATGATTAATGGAGCAGTGTCAAGTTGGAGGCCTGTAACCAGTGGTGTCCCCCAGGGGTCAATACTCGGTCCAATCTTGTTCAATCTATTCATCAATGACCTGGATGAGGGCACAGAGTGTATCCTCAGCAAGTTCGCTGATGATACCAAACTGGGAGGGGTGGCTGACACTCCAGAGGGCCACGTTGCCATCCAGCGTGACCTGGACAGGCTGGAGTGCTGGGCAGAGAAGAACCTAATGAGGTTCAACAAGAGCAAATGTAGGGTCCTGCACCTGGGGAGGAAGAATGCTAGGCACCACTATAGTTTAGGGGTGGACCTGCTGGAAAGCAGCTCTGAGGAGAAGGATCTGGGGGTCCTGGTGGATAGTAAATTATCCATGAGCCAGCAATGTGCCCTTGTTGCCAGGAAGGCCAATGGAATCCTGGGCTGCATAGGGAAGAGTGTGGCCAGTAGGTCGAGGGAGGTCATTCTCTCCCTCTACTTGGCACTGGTGAGGCCACAACTGGAATACTGGGTCCAGTTCTGCTCTCCCCAGCTCAAGCGGGACAGGGAAATTCTGGAGACAGTCCAGCGTAGGGCAGCAAAGATGACTGGGGGATTGGAGCAGCTCCCTTATGAGGAAAGGCTGAGAGAGCTGGGCCTCTTTAGCCTGGAGGAGAGAAGGCTGAGGGGAAACCTTATTCTTGCTTAGAAGTATCTGAAGGGTGGGTTGAAGGAGGATGGAGGTAGACTCTTTTCAGTGGTTCCCAGTGACAGGATGAGGGGCAATGGGCACAAGCTGGAACATAGGAAGTTCCATTCAAACCTAAGAAAAAACTTCTTTACGGTGAGGGTGACAGAACACTGGCACAGGCTGCCCAGGGAGGTTGTGGAGTCCTCTTCTCTGGAGATTTTCAAGACCTGCCTGGCTGCAGTCCTGAGTAATGTGCTGTAGGCATTCCTGCGTCAGCAGGGGAGTTGGACTAGATGATCTCTAGAGGACCCTTCCAACTCTGAAAATTCCATGATTCTGTGATTCTGTGATTCCGTGTGTTTTCCAAATGGTAAGTACAATAAGAAAGAGATATTTGTTTGCTATAACATTTCGGTTGTGCTGAAGACATTTAATCTGAATATTGGCAGCAGCAGAAGAATGTTAAATTTACATGGAAATGGGACATATTATTTTATTCAGTGGTCACTGAGTAGAATATATTAGGTACCTCATGTCTTTTCTTAAAAACAATATTCTCCTTCATATTTTATTTGGTTTGTGACCACTGTTAAAATTAGGTTGGAGAACTATTCAGTTAATTCTGAAGTAAATACTTGGATTTGACCTACTAAGTAGTTCTGTCACCACTAATGACTACATCTGTCCACTGACTATTTCTCTATTATCTCCAGTGGAGATACAAACAACTGGCTCAGCAAGACAGCTAGGCTGCAGACATCTAAGTGTGTGTTTGGAGCTGACTCTCATTTCTGAATTACACATGCAAAAATCTCAATGTACAGCTGGCTCAGCGTCACTGGTCCAGAAGCAGTGATATTTTCTGTGATTTACCTTTATGTTGGTAAAGCTGATTTCTTAATCTTTATATAGGTGAATAATCCTTAAGCTTAAGTATCTATTGCTATTGAAGCTGATGGGTAACACACAAAATGAAGATTATTGGCATGCATAAGATTTTCAGCATCAGGCTTTATTTGCAAATTTCAATGAATCTGAGCTATGGCAGAAATAAATGAATTCCTTGTGATCCTGAATACTTCCCTTTATATATCTTAGTTTTCCTTCAGGAAGCCCGTTGATCTTTCTTCCTGGACTACAATAAACTCTGATCTTTATTTTATTCTGACATTGATGGGTTCCACCCGAGAGTGCTGAGGGAGCTGGCAGAGCAGCTTACCAAGCCACTCTCCATCATTTATCAGCAGTCTTGGTCAACAGGGGAGGTCCCTGATGACTGGAAGATGACCAATGTGACACCCATCTACAAGAAGGGCCAGAAGGAGGATCCAGGCAACTATAGGCCTGTCAGCCTGACCTCAGTGCCAGGAAAGACCATGGAATGGATCATCCTGAGTGCACTCACGCGGCATGTGAAGGACAACCAGGGGATCAGGCCCAGCCAGCATGGGTTCAGGAAAGGCAGGTCCTGTTTGACCAACCTGATCTCCTTTTACGACCAGGTGACCTGCCTGGTGGAGGAAAGAAAGGCTGTGGATATTGTCTACTTGGATTGTAGAAAGGCCTTCGACACAGTCTCCCACAGCATTCTGCTAGAGAAACAGGCAGCCCGTGGCTTAGACAGGTGTATTCTTTGCTGGATTAAAAACTGGCTGGATGGCCAAGCCCAGAGAGTTGTGGTGAATGGCATTAAATCCAGTTGGCGGCGGGTCTCAAGCAGTGTTTCTCAGGGCTCAGTTTTGGGGCCAGCCTTGTTTAATATCTTTATTGATGATCTGGAGGAGGGGATTGAGTGCATCCTCAGTAAGTTTGCAGATGACACCAAATTAAGCGGGAGTGTTGATCTGCTTGAGGGTAGGAAGGCTCTGCAGAGAGATCTGGACAGACTGGACCGATGGGCTGAAGCCAACTGCATGAGGTTTAACAAGGCCAAGTGCCGCATCCTGCACTTGGGTCACAACAACCCCAGGCAATGATACAGACTTGGGGAAGAGTGGCTGGAAAGCTGCCTGGCAGAAAAGGATCTGGGGGTCCTGGTGGACAGCCGGCTGAACATGAGCCAGCAGTGTGCCCAGGTAGCCAAGAAGGCCAATGGCCTCTTGGCCTGTATCAAGAATCGTGTGGCCAGCAGGAGTAGGGAAGTGATCGTGCCCCTGTACTCAGCGCTGGTGAGGCCGCAGCTTGAGTCCTGTGTTCATTTTTGGATGCCACAGTCTAGGAGGGACATTGAGGTGCTGGAGCGTGTCCAGAGAAGGGCAACAAAGCTGGTGAGGGGTCTGGAGAACATGTCTTATGAGGGGCGGCTGAAGGAATTAGGATTGTTTAGTCTGGAGAAGAGAAGGTTGAAGGGAGACCTTCTTGCTTTCTACAGCTACCTGAAAGGAGGTTGTAGTGAGATGGGAGCTGATCTCTTCTCCCAAGTAACTAGCGATAGGATGAGAGGAAATGGGTTCAAGTTGCGCCAGGGGAGGTTTAGGCTGGATATTAGGAAAAAATTTTTCACGGAAAGAGTTCTCAAACATTGGAAGAGGCTGCCCAGGGAGGTGGTTGAGTCACCATCCTTGGATGTGTTGAAAAGTTGTGTAGATGTGGTGCTTAGAGACATGGTTTAGTGGCAGATCTGGTAGAGTAGGGTCAATGGTTGGACTGGATGATCTTAAAGGTCTTTTCCAACCTAAACCATTTTATGATTCATTCCATGATTCTATGATTTCCTTATGTAAACCTAAAGAGGTCACAATACTGGAAAGTGTGATAAAAGCAGGATAAGGACACAGAATATAGTGTAAGGATAAAAATGAAACAAGTTTTCCTATTGTAATGCTCAGAATGCTTATACACTGTATTTATGAAAAAGGTAGAGCAATACTTGCTTGGAATAGACTGTCTTCAGATTTATGATGCTAAACATAAACAAGAGATGAGACTACGATGTCATGCAGTACAAATAGACATTGCAACTACTGTAAACAGCTCTTTCTGTACTTTTTTTGCAGTAGGTTGATAGTGACACATCTTTTTATATAGTGGCAAAAACAATGAATGACATCGTAATGATGTCTCAAAAGAGATACTATCACCTTTCTCCAGTCTTTTGCATACTAGGCTACTGATAAAACTAATAGCTTAATTTTATTGATCATACATTGACAGTTAACCATTATTTAAACTTGAAGGAAAGACTTTGTGATATGAACAGGTTTGTCTGATGTGGACTGTTTTATTGTTTGTGTATGATTTCTTTTTTGCCTATTTACCTTTCTAGGACATATTAGAAAATGCTTTATGGAACAAACATACAAAATGTTATGAATTTCATTACATGTAGTACTCCTGGTTGAATAACAATGTTGCTCCTCCTTTCCAAAATCCATGAAGTTTCATTAAATTGCGAAGACAAGCTGGTTTCACAGACGACTGTTATTAGGTTAGTTTTGCCCTGTCACTTAGTTAAATTTGTAATTGTTTCCCTTTTCTAATGTGAAGCTACAGTAGTGTCAGGTTGAGTATTTTATCACTGGGGACAGTTTCTTCTTCACTTCCTTATGAAACACAGGGTAAGACAGGCCTATACCTCCTTCCCTGGACATATTCAAAACCCACCTGGATGCATTCCTGTCCAACCTTCTCTAGGTGAACCTGCTTTGGCAGGGGGTTGGACTAGATGATCTCCAAAGGTCCCTTCCAACCCCTACCATTCTCTGATTCTGTGATACAAAGCCCAGTTAATACACCATTAGTTTTGAAGAGTGCTACATAAAGGTTAGAAACAAAAGTTATGATAGCCTTTTGTTAATTGTTTTGTCAGGAACTTAGAATCTACCTACCAGGAAAAAATTCACAGTCAAACAAACTCACCACAATTACAACATAGTTTAATTGTATGTGAATTATTGTTATCATTATTGTGATCTATGACTGAAAAAAAATAATTCTGTAGAGTAGTTGAAATGCATGCAATATAAATGCAGACATCCCAGTTCTACTAGCTTCATCCTTGCTGCTGAATAGATATTCAGAGAGCAGCCTCTTGCTCCCAAGCTTAGTGCTGCAGAACAGCTCATGCCTGTGTTTTTCCAGGGAGACACCCTTAGCCAGAGTGACTGCATCTGCACTGCATAGAACTTGGCTTTAGGTCCCCTCTTGCCTCCATGTAGTGTCTTCATAGCCATAGGACCTAATTACTGTTTTGCTTACTTAAGCATAATGGGACTTTTTCCCAGTAAAAAGTTTCTCAAACAATGTGAGGAATGTGTCCTTACATCGTTAAATTCAAGGTATGTGTAGCGTGTCTTGTCGTATGTCATGAGAGCATTATCGGGATGTTTCAGGGTGAACGGTTTGCTGAGATAAGAGTGTGAGATTATCTACAGCAGGCAGAAGTCACTATGATGTAGTCTTCCAGTTTCCCTTTTGGGAGTAGCCTTTGGTGTGAACTATCCAGCAGAATTGCATCCAGGTTTGTCTTAGAGAGAACTACAATTTTCTCTAAGAAGACCATTTGTGAGTAAATTAAAGATTAAGCGGTGTGGATAATCAAGAGACAAAGACCCAGGGGACCTAATTTTCTTCACAGTCTATACTTCAGTACTGTCTCTCTTAAAGCTGTAAGGTTTGTACCTCAGCTTTTAATAGGGCTAACAGTTGGATAGAGCTGGGATGATAGAGTTTAGGGAAATACAATCAAAGGAAAAAATATGTTAACAGTTTTCATATACATTGTAAGTTTTCAACCAAAGAAAAGAATAATAAACTGGCTGGCAATAAATACTGGGTTTAGACTAAAAAAAAAAAAAAAGATAGAATATTAAAGTATTGAATTAGATTGGTTACATGTATACTGTTATAATAACATGATTCAGGGAGTGTTCCCTGTTTCGCTTCTAGCAAACCCACAGAGGCCCATGTATTTATTTTTCTTATCCAACATTTGTTAGTAGTCTAGATTTGTCCACATGACACACTGCTTAGGGTACAATTGGTCTCAGTACCACTAAGGTGTTTGTACCTATTTGTCCACAGGTTCATCAGGTGCACTGTGCACATCGTACTTGTTTGCTCCTGCTCATTTCATGACTATGGAAGATTTCACCAAGGACCTTAATGTTTTGGGGGAGGAAGGAGTTAATTTTATGTAACAATTAAAGAGGCATTGAAATCCCTCTGTGGGAAACTGTCCTACAATGTCTTTTTAGGTGGATAGGAAGAATCACATAGTTTTACTTCCCCCTAGGTTCAGTTTGGAGCAGCTCAAAACACATTGCTTTGCTCTCTCAGCCCTCTGGAACCTTCTTTAAGCTGAAACATTTTGCAATACTTTTTTTATTATTTTTAAGTGACATTCTCCCTAATGTAGCCAAGATAATTTTATTTTTTTGGTTGTCTGACATACAACAACGTATATGTTTCTAAGGCAAGATACCGAAGTGCCAGCATACAACAAAAAAAAAGAGACATATCCTGAGAGTATTTGTGCTGTTGCAGGGCCAGCATGACCTGAAAGAGGAAGATTTAACATGATCCAGTGTACACTGGTTGTTGGAGAGGTTTCTGTAGGGAACTAACTTGTGAACCATAGTCATACAGGCTTTGCTAGGGAGAGGCCTACTTGTCTCTCCTCCTAAGGGAACTGAATTCCAGGAGGGATCTCAGAAATGCTCTGAGATTGCAGCGAAGATGAATTGAGGACCAGTACACTGGAGCAAAACTGGGACTATTTCCAAATGACACGTTGCCTACACAGCTGCTGAATTTACATAACTAGATTTTTTTAAATACATCTTCAGTAAATACCTGTCAAGAATCGTTTCATTAGAGTTGATCCTGACATAAAATTGCTGACCTCCTGTAATCCTATCCTGCCCTGCTTTTATGACCCTATGATTAAATGTATAAAGAACCTCAGGAGCAAGAAGCTTATATTTGGATGACAGCAGGGTTTTTTTATACACAAATAGCCTCAAAAGTAAGGTAGCAGATCACTTTCAAGGCTCACTCAACATGCCAGTATATGTAGTCTTGTGCAAAATCAAGTTTTAGGTGCATGATTTAGTGTTTCTGAGTAAAACTTAGGTTTGTCAAGTACTTCAGCATTTGCGGGAGGCAGAACATTGACACTACTTTGGACATCAGCTCTTAAATTCTACTTAATTTGCACTTCAAACATAAAAGCTTGTTAACAACTTGCCCCAGCTCTACAGCAATTGAAGTTTTTTGGGGAATATCCAGAGGCAGAACCTTAGGCACTCTAGACTAATTTGTTTTAAGAAGTATTATGAGATGTGTTAATCAAGCTAGAAATATATTCTTATTGCATTAAATATTTCTCTTCTATCAGAGGAACACTTATACAAAGCTTTTTGAGGTAATATATAACAAGTGGACTCAAGTTACTAAATTAAATATCTTGCTGAGTGTTCAGTCTGTTACAAATTTGTTTCAACCTGAAATACGAAGTCATAATATAGAACGTTAAAGTCAAAAGTGAGTGCTTTTAGGTTTAAGTTGGACAACAATAGATTTACCTTGATTCAAATATTTTCCGTTACATCTAGTGTTCTGAGCAAACAAAATCTAACATTCATAAATCTGAAAAAAAACGTAAGCTGCAGGTAGTAGACTTGAACATGCAAACAATTTTGTTATGTCTGAATATATTCTTATGAAGTACAATCTTAAAGGTGTTCATGCTAAGTAAGGCTGAAAAAAAAGCTTCCATGGAAAATATCAGAAAGGTAGTCTGATAAGAATCTTCTTCCTTTCTCCTAAACCGAAAAAGTATGCAAACATTGTCAGAAACATTGACTACATTTGTGGCATATGGATACCAACTGACAAATCTCAACCTAAATCCTGACATGGCTTCAGCACCTGCAGGTCTCTGATTTGTTTGAGACGAATGACATGCCTGTTGGAGGAATTTAAAATCCTAGATTATTAGAGGAATTCTGTCATTGCAGGGTTTGTGTTTTTACAAAGTGCTTCCCTTTTTTTGAAAGAACACCTTTGTGGAGTCTTCTGCTATGTTACGAGACAATTTTTAAAAAAGCTACTGAATTAACTAACTTGCTCAGCATTCATAGTCTGGTAAAGTCATACCAGCATGTAATATAGAATCATCATCACTGTTACCTTGGGCCATCTGAGAAGTTGCAGCACTCACATGTCAATTTACTCAATGCCTTATACTTCCAGCATATGATTACCTTGTCCAGAAGTTCCTTCTCCTCCTCTTAGATTGTGGTATGCTATCAGTATGTTTAAATTTCAAACTGGAAAGAAAAGCAACCCTGAGCACTGAAAAACTGTTAACCCTTATCCTAGTCTACAGATTCTGTTCTATTTTCTTCTGACCCCACTAGTACTGAATGTTTTCTTTCTGCAGGAGTATAATTTCAAAGATAGAGTGAATTCATTTGCAAACATCCTTTAAGGTGGGATGATTTTCCAGCAAGTGATACCCAAGAGCTAGCATTCAGGGATACCAGGACACGAGCTTGCTCCCACTTCAGAAGCCCATCTCCAGTGCTGCATATTGCTTAGCTTCCCTTAATTTGAGGGGTCCTGAAACATTAGTCATCCATATTCTTTCAGCTATTTCATACTTCTATTATTATTATTATGATTAATTTTCAGTTACGCTTACTCCAACAGGCCGCTACAAAAAACAGGATAAATAGAATTCCAATGATAACTACAATGACTGGCATATAGCCAGGATAAATGGCAGCTTTTCAATTTCAATATAATTTCAAATGCACCTTCACTGCCAAGGCTAAACTACTAATTGAGCAATAATCCCCCAGCACTGTCAGGTGAACAAGAGAACAAGAACTTCCTGGGCTCAACTTTATGTAAACAGATACATTTATTCCTAAATTATGCAATGTCTTTATTGAGGTTATCACAAAATCATTGTAGGAGTAATAAAGAATGCAACAAACTAGATGGGAAAGGTTCCTTTAGGGCCTTGTCCTGAAGATCTTACTCACATTTAACTCCAGTTTAAAACCAAAATTCCAGGCCTTCTTCCTGAATGCCACTTTCCACTGTTAGTGTCTATGCATTTTGCTATTCTTTCCCCAATATTCTTACAGAAATCAGACACATTGTGAGACAAAAAGGCAAGTGAAAAGATTTTTAAAGGATCTTTTAGTTCCTTCAAGCTGAAAAAACTTTCTTGTTGTCTTGGAGTTTTGAGTTTGTTTGTTTTAATGATTCAATTCTAAAGGAGATGAGACAATCCTTTCGTACTTTCTGGCTAGTCATAGTGTTCAAATTCTTAGGGGAAAGCATAAGAGCACACAGACTAACACACTGAAGAATGTTCTACATGGAACTAAAAGTAGGTATGAAACTGTGGTACGTTTGCCAGTAAAAAGTTCATACAATATGGTGAGAACCACAATACAGTACAGGATTCTGCAGGTTTGGACCCAGAATTAGTCATTTAATCACAAACTATTTCAGTTAGTATAAAATCAGGAAGTTTACAACAATTCCCCACAAATTTTTGAGCTGTGTATCTCTAATACTTATGAAGAAAAAGTAAAAGGAGTGAATATACTGGGTAAATAGTGAGTGCTTTCTGTGTAAATGAATTATTTTATTCCTTGAAGTCAGTTCACCTCTTCACTGAAATTTGATGTGCAAAAGAGAGTTTTTATGAGACACATCTGAGCCACAATTCAATATGAAAGCAACATGTATGTGAATATAGAAAGTGGAATGGACTCAAGACTTCTCAGGAAGATAGATAAAATAGAACTTTGCCATTCCATTATGTTATTGTGTTTGGAAGAGCAAACTACAATTTGTCATGAAAATACTTTTTAGATTCTAGAGGAAGGAGAAGGAGAAAGACTGTCTGTAGCTTTCCATTTCCTCTCAAGCTGTCAATGCTGTCAATCTTGTTCCGTATCTTGTCTTTTCTTTACAACCCTTCTCAACCTCAGTAGTTTCATTTGAGTACTCCTAACATTTGAGTAGGAGGGAGAGTACATTAAATATTTCTAAAGAGTAGGATTATTTGGATTGTTGTAAGGCTGAAGAAAAGGTGAAACATCAAATTTTTGTTTGTGTATTGAATTAGATACTGTGAAAAATACAGACTTTTTTTCTAAATTTAAGAGAACAGTTACACCTTTTCACAAGATTTCTTTTCTAATAAAAGTGAAAATTTAATTGCTTTCAATTTTCATCATAATCACTGAGACCAAAAAAGGATTGTTTCTTGATCTAGAAAACTTCCAGGATCCAAGATTTCACCTAATCTGAGATTCAGAATAAAAATATGTATTTATGCCAAGTGCATTAGGCATTTCCATGGTTGACACATAACCAACAGAAGAGTCAGTTGTAATCGCCATTAGGAATAGCAAAGATAATTTTGAGATCTGCAGTTTATTTGAAGACTCTACTTGTTTCAGAGTAAGAATAATAAACAGGGGTTTAATATATTCTAAGCACGATCGTACATTTTCTTAGGACATCTAAAGAAGCTGATTATGATATTATCTTATATTTAATTATGACAAAGACATATTACTTTTACTCTCTTTTAAATTATATTTTTATTATATTTACAATAAAATAATATAAAGAAAATAACTATATATTATTCTCATTACATAGGGAGAGAAGAGCACAGGCATAGTTACTGCAGAGCAGCTAGCATATTCCTTTGTATCTTTTGTTTTTTTTAACTATACAGAATGGATTATTGTGCATTAGGTTAAGACACCCTCAGACCTGAATGTCATTATTGTGATCCTCAAAACTCTGTTGAGTTTCCATTTAAAGTTGAGTCAGCTTTCAACATAAAAGTCCCACATCTGGGGAATCCCAGAGAGTTACGAATGTTGACAGGGCCAACTCAGCATTTATCTAGCAGGTAAGTCAAATCAAGGTCTTTGGGCTTTTCTTAGCTTTCTTTCATTTTCTTGTCTTTTTTTCTCCCCTTGCAGACACAATTACTGCTCAAGTGATCTGTTTGTAGAGAAAGTATTAGCAGACCTGTACAAAACTGGTTCTTCTTTTTATCATAGATTTTATCAGAATTAATTTTTATCTCTTAAGCTAAGGCTCAAGATTCTAGGTCACAAACCAACTGTCATTTTTAGTTCAAGATTTATAGACATAGAAAACTCTAAGAAAATTCATTTAAAAATAGCATGTTTTGCCTGCTATTATAGGGAAGCCATTAATCCCTAACCTGAAATCAGTGTGTGAGAGGAATTTAAAGTTACTATATGCCCAACCTTAAAAGCTTTGTCCACGTCAACTTTTTCAGTGAGACTTGTTTCAAGTTTTAGATTTTTTAATTGAAAGGTACACCAATAGGAGTTTTCTTATAATTCTGCTAGTGATAAGCACAAAAATTTGGATTCAGCTGTGATGCACTTACATGTATTTTGCATAAAGCTGGTCATTATATCACAAGTGTTTTGCATCCTGAGGTTTTACAGTCAACTGAAAATCTTAGTCTCTATGTCAAAACAATGTCAGAAGAAAAAATTAGTCACTCTAAGGAGGCACTAAATTTCTTTTTAGTTATTAGAATTCTGAAAGCATAGGGAAACAAATTTTCTTTGTCGGTTTCCAGTAATTTGGGGTTCAGGAAGTTTAAAAATGTATGTTTAACAAATATGCATGAGATTTGCATGAGATGTGGTAGAAGACAACCAGAGTATGATATGGGGGCTCCTCATGAAAAATCTTGTTTGATTTGATAGCAGTCACAGCTCTAGCACTTATTAGTTGGTGGGGGTCCTTTCACACTACATAGTACTGTATTTCCTGTTCTGGTATATTGGGGTTGTAGTATTGGTGCTGGCATCTGTACCACTGCTTTCATTTATGTTTAGCTCAAGAGGAAAATAATTTAGATGTTACTGAATTGAGCCTTGGTAAAACTTAAGTGGGATAGGATCCTACAGTCAGCAGTGTAAGAGCTACTCTTGGTCATTAGCAAATACTGTTATGAATCAAATTTGTCCCTAATTTGTTATAATGTTTAACAATGTCGATGAGTTTAGGTCAAATTCTGACATCCTATTCTGTTTTCTTGCAGCCTTTCTTGCGTACATTTTCATTTTAATCTAAGCATTCCACCTCACAGCTTGAACAATCAATTTACCACTGTTTTCTGATGATTTATCTATATCAAACTGGCATTTGAAATAAACATCCCTGTAGCTAGTGAACAACTTGCACCTCTAACAGTCTCTGGTGGATAAGTCCTCCATAACTTGAAAGAACAAATTAAGTTACAAAAAGCTCTTTAAAAATTTACTTTTGCCATTGACTGACAGGGTCACAGCACCTCTCATCTTGCAAATTTATCTTATATGTCTACAAAATACTTTAGTCTGGATGATAGTTGCAAAGAGGATATGGGTCAAAAAATTCAAAATCAATTAAAAAAAAATCTTAAAATTGTCATTGAAAATACTGCCAGGGAAGCTTAAAGGGAAGCAAACCATACCAAACCAAACCAAACCAAAACACAGAGGCCAGGGAGTAAAATTCAGAAGTACTTTTCTGCTTTGCAAATATGTCTGTGGAAACTAGACATGTGGTATCATGCTAGAAACAAATACTGATTGCTTCAGTTGTGGTTCTATTTTCTTTAATATAGCTTTGTAAAAGTGACAAAAATTAGCCTAACCACCTCCAGAAATGGCAGAAACAGCATGAAAGAAGTTAAAGGGGGAAAAAAGAAGACAAAGCAATGAAATATAATCAGATCTTCTTGTACTAGAGCTAGATTAAGCCCACATTTTGGTTTTGTTATGGTGCCAAATTCTGAAAATGACCAGTTAAACATGATTTCCCGCTGGACTTGATGTTGCTTTGTTTGCAGGGAATACCAGGCAATTACACCCTTTTAAGAAACTCTTCCAGCAAACACGTCAATTTTGGAAAATTCATACTCTGTTACTGTTCTGCTGTTAGGCCAGAGTTGTAACACTGAATTTAAAACAGAAAGAGTGAAATAAGGGGCAGAAACAGCTGACACAGTTTCTGTGACTACTGAAAGAAACAAAAATACCCTTAGAAGTGGAATGAAGGCTCTGAGGAGTTAGAATCACTACTTCATGTTAAGAATTGTTAAAGTATGACCAGGAAAGAGGTCATAGGTATGACTGCCTCTTCATGATCCTGGGTCTGTTGAAAAGATACTAAACTCTTCTTTAATTTTTGTTTTTCTTCCTTGGAAAAGATAATACTTTATTCAGTTTTCTTTTACTCTCTGACAGGGGAGGCCAAATAGGCTGAGATATTGTTTAATCTAAAAATTTGAATTCAGGATATTGTATAGCTCTGGTCCCAGTCACAATATTTAGCAGAATTCATTTGAAGTGATGTCGTATCATCAAAGAAGATGAGCATCAGGCATCTTCTTACAACTGCATATTTCTTTGCTTTGTGGAAAATAAGGATATACAATATTTCTCTAGCCATAATCAGACCCTAACTGTTAGTCATAAAAGAAAGGAAAAAAAAAATCATTAAGCAGCAAATATAAACATAGTTTTAGCTACAGATGATGAATTCGAATAAGTTTCATTACTATAACTATAATACCAACAAAGAAAGCAAGAGATTTATCTTTAAACAGTACATAATGACACTGATTAGAATGAGAAAAAGAATATAAAGTATCTTCTAAACAGAAGCTGGTGGGTTTTCTCAGAATAAGAAAATGAAGAAATAGTGACTGTACATTTTTAGCAAATCCTTTTCCTAATCAAGAGAAAACAAGCACTAGGCTCAGGATAGCAATTTGACACATAATCCATGGTTCCTTATTCTTAAGATACTGGGATAAATTCACTGATAAAGAATGTGGTCACAAGTCTAATAACCTTGTCTTTACACTTGCTTATGAGTATTTCATATTTGTTATATTTCATATTTGTTATATTTGCACATCTTACAGTGACTTTTAGCTAAAAACAGTTATGCTTCCGATGTTATCTTCTGATGGTAGATAACACAGATTAATCTAGATGCTGGAAACTCTTTAACACTTTTGGACTGCTGCAAAGAGATGACAAAGGGGAAAACAAAACAAAACAAAACAAAAAACCCCCACCAAAAAGCATCGCATTGGCGTAAGCCTGCTTCTACAGTAATGGAAATGTAGAATACTATTGAAGTCCCTGGGATCTCACTTTTATGACACTATATTAACTATATGTGTAGTGTGGTTGAGAGAAGAATTGTCAACTAGCTAGGTTGCAAACCTAAAATAACTTCTGTTTCATGTTAAGATATTTTTGAGAAAATATTGAAAATAAGACATCCTCTGTTCAAAGAAATGTGCATTGTCAGTCCTACACTGTTTGCTTGCTGACCCCAAGAAAAGGCAGCTGTCCCAAAAAGACAGGATGTCAACAGGCAAAATTTGTAAAAGTCAGCCCAGAATACCCTATCTCTTTTCTCCTCTGGTACTTATTCTAAAAACTGTAGTAAAAGCTCTAATTTAGTACATGGATTTTAACAAATGTCTCCTCATCCGTCTCGGACTTCTAGTTTCTATCACAGACAGTTTAACTCATCTTTCTTTTGAAACTGGTAGCCCAGGAATCTACTGCAGGACTATCCTTTGGCTTAGTAAATGAAAAGTACAAAACATAAATCCTCTTTTGTCTCTAGAATGGAATCCTTAAATTTACTAATATTTCAAAGAATTTAGATATTTATAACAACTGGTTTAGCATCTTGAAGGTTTTCAATACTCTTTGTTTTGATTATATTTACATTTCGTGCAATTATTATTTTCCCAATGTGCAGAGGTGTGTTGGTTTCGCTGGAGTTGCATAAAAGGTTGTCATCTGAGCTTTAACCTATGAATTTATTATCTGCCTTGTTCCTTTTGATATCCCTGGTTTTTATACCCCAGTGATAGAGGAAAATACTGTTGCAATACAAAACTTAAACTATGTTTAAAGCTTACAGTCAAACTTTATCTGAGAAACAGCATGATAATTGTGGAAATCTGAGCATGGTATATGAAGCTGGGTTGGGGTTTTTTTTTGTCTTTTGTTCCATTACACAGTAGCCCATTTTCACTAGAACTGAACACCTTCAATACTTCATTTAGCTTCGGGGTCATGTGCTTGAGCCTTGAAAGCATGTTTGAATCATGATGGGCTGAGGTATGCCTAAACCTATTCAAGCTGTCTGGCTGGTAGAATATTACATATTTAGTGGTGGTTTTGGCAGCGTTAGGTTAATGGTTGGACTTGATAATATTAAAGGTCCCATCCAACCTAGGTGGTTCTATAATTCTATGACTCTATATAAAAAGAAAACGTCTCTACCCCTTGTGTTTTTAAATGAGAGAGGCCTAGACGCCTGTGCTTTTCTGGGTTTGCTTTTGGCATCTCAATGAAGTCTGTATATGTAGAACGTTTTTAGAGCATTACTTATCAACTATGTCCCTCAGGACATTAAGATCTTGTCAGCCTGTTTTTTAATTCCAGTGGGTCTTATTTAGAGAGTAAATAACCTGACTGCTTGGATCAGGAAAGTTATATGTACTGCTGCAAAAGCCCTGGAGGAAAATTTCAGATCAAAAAGGGAAGAACCTACTGAATTTAGCTAGTCATTTAGCAGGTGTCTTTCCAATCACAAAAGCTGAACTGAAGTGGTTAAATACAACTAAGTTTTTTCTCTCAGTCTGGCCTAAATATTTTTAGTATAAAGGTGCTGTGGAGTTCCATTTTGGTCCCTCTGCATCCCTTCTGCAGTAAACAAAAATGAACAGTGTAAAACATCATCAACAACCCATTAAGACTGGATTGTCATAACATCTGAGCATTATACTTACTTTAATTAATGTATCACCCATTTTCAGCAATACTGGGAGTTTTTTGAAGGTACAGTCAGGGCTTCTATGTTTAACAAAATATTAAGAGCTTAGTACATGATACCTTTATACTATTTTTAATGATAAATCTAAGAGGCAGCTGAGTGACACCTCAGATGTCAAATGCAGTTATAGTAACTAAACAATTAAAACTCAATCTATAATTATCACAAACAGTTGTCTTTGAGCTGAACTCCATTGAGCTGCCTTGTTCTATGTTACCTGAAGTTCTACACTTTGAATGCTGTTTTTTAGTTGCTGTTGTGAAGTTGCATAACTGGAAAAATAATTACATTCATTTGAGTTATCGTTCATTTCTTTAAAAGTGCCCTGTAATCAAATAATTGCTTCTCTAAAGGTTTTTATGGCTATTTTTGCAGTTACTTATTTTTAGATTTGGCAGTAGAGTTCATTAGCATAATATGAGCACTTCCCCAGCTTTAATTAATTCATCATTGTGACATGTCTATGAGGTAACGTCCTTGCTTGACACACCATGAGGATGAGGCCAAATATGTAGCACTTATTTATTGTGGCAAATATCAAACAACTAAATAGGATTGATAAAGTCAATAATTTTTAACAACTGGAAATTGAAACTTGACAAGTATCTCAATTTACTGATATTAATAGTCTCTAAAATATCTTAGGTAATTTAGGGGGTTTGAGTTGGGTTTTTTTTCAATTAATCTGTAAACCTTTCGCTTTTCAGAAGACAACTAGCATAATCTTTTTACACACTCGAGGTAGAGAAAAGTTGTATCCTATTTAAAAGACATTTTTTCCTATTTTATTAACACTATAACCCACATTACTTAAGATTAAAGGTATAAAAAATGGTATAAGGCAAGTAATGTTATTTGCTATGCATCGTATATATCATATTATGTTTTCGACTTTGGATAAGGACAAGTAATTTTGAAAATTGTTATAAGCCACTGCTATGCAATTTTACAATCTTTCTTATCATATCGTGCAGCTATGTTTCTAGTGTGGAACAGTTTTCTATAAATAGTTAAACCCCTCCAAAAATAACAGAGTAGTTTTTTTCCTGTATGGTAATTTTGATTTATAGTCAGTAGGAGTGCTAATTTTCATTAATACCAAGAGCAAAAGAAAAGTGAACATATTCAGCAAATTTTATGTAGTATTAATCATCAATTCAACCCACACACTAAGTGTTGACTAATCAAATCACATCTTTCCAAAGGTATTGTATGAACTTGATTGTGAAAATAATTTTATAGACTTTCAAGACCTAACACTTTTAAAATGTGAAGCCTGACAAATCTTGCAGTTTGGCTCTGTTAGTGAAATCTGCTTCTGGTCAAAGCCAGAGAAGAGTGGTTGTCAGTACTACGATATCTGACAAATGAAAGCAGAATAATATATCTTAGCTACCAATCACCAACAGCAAAACCACACAAACAAGTTACTATACGGTTCATTTTCTCTCATGTCTGCTTTCAGAGAGCATGTTACTGAAATTACAGTACAGTACCAGTCCTAAAACTTGTTTAAGCTGTCTTAGATTTTGTGAAAAACTCTGGAATGGTCTGAGGTTTTTGTCAGGCAATCATTAAATGCTATACTAATTGTTAAATTAAAGTATTTTAGAGGCTTTGAACAAGAATAACTTTCTTTCAAAAGTTGCTCTCCTTAGAAAAAATCTAGTTTATAATTTAGCTAGAGAGGTCAAGAAAGAATAGCTAGCAGAAGGTCCCTCTTGGTAGAAAACTTCTCTAGTTCATTTTTTGTGTGTGCTAAGCAATATATATATTATGATAATATGTATATTACACATGAAATTTCATCACGATGGAATGCAGGTTTATACAGGTAATTTCTTTCTTATCAAGTTAGAAATATTTAAGTGCTTAGGAATTAGGCAGAAAAGTTGATTAGGTTCTTAATTTTGAGTTATTTCAATTATTATCCAAAACAGTTCCCTGAAGAATCTAACAAGAAGTCAGGTAACCTGCATAGTCGTGTCCCCGTCCACCAGCACTGTTATGTTAGGTCAGGCTGAAAAAATCAAGTGCAAATGCGAATGGCTTAAAAACTCATTTAGCCAGAAAGGCAGGGCAAGAATGTGTCTGTGTTTGTGAGACTTCATGTGCATTTACAATTTTGTATTAATCAAACATCAGATAAAATTTATAAAGAGCACAAGATGTTCAGGTCTCAGCTATTCTGGGTGAGTGCCCTAAGTATTAGTTTGTCAAGACGATACTCTTGTTGAGTCAATCTTGAATTCTATTATGCATAATAACAAAGAGGAAGTGTGGAGAAGATTGCTGTTTGGAATAGCCTGCATCTCTCTTCCCTCACATGTTCTTAGCTGGTGCTAGATTCTTTCTTTCCAGAAGGCAGAATGTGTCCAGAGCCATTTTCCTCAAAATACAGTTATCAGGGGAAAATGAGTCATACTTCTTTTTTAGAATTTTCCAATGAGATATAGGTCCTCTAAACTGCGGAGCTTGACAAACTAAATAAAGACTGTCCCAACTTCTACAAGAGAATGGAAAACCTGCTATCCAAATGTCTTCTGTGCTTCAAGTTATTTTCCTGGAGTGTGGCAGATGAAGGTTCAAGCCCCTTATTACTGAGACGGATGTTGAATACAAGTTTTCTGCTTCCTGATGGACAACCTATTATACAAAAGAAATGGACATCACTTTGAGTTAAAGTTAGACTGTTAAGCACCTAGAAGCACAGCTGTTAGCCATCTCAGATATCTCAAATGGGATGTTAAGTGAGGAGTTTTAAAACATTTGCCAGCATTCTGCTGTAATGGCACAGTGCATGCATAAATCCTTTCTTGGGTAGCTACAGCCTCTTTCCATAGAAAAATACCAAAAACTCGAACAGTCATCTTCATCTTGTTCGGGAAACTAAAAGTTATTCATTCAGTTCATGACATGACATAGAATCATAGAATCATTGGAAGAGACCTCCAAGATCCTCAAGCCCAACCGTTAACCTAGCACTGTCAAGTTACAACTGAACTGTGTGCCTCAGCACTAAATCTACGTGTCTTTTAAATAACTCTGTGGATGGTGACTCAACCACTTCCCTGGGCAGCCTGTTACAGGGCTTGACAACCCTTTCACTGAAGACATTTTTCCTAATATCCAATCTAAACCTCCCCTGGCACAACTTAAGGTCATTTCCTCTTGTCCTGTCACCTGTAACTTGGGAAAATAGACCTACCCCCACCTTGCTACAACCTCCTTTTGGGCAGCTGTAGAGACTGATAAGGTCTCCTCTCAGCTTCCTTTTCTCCAGGCTAAACATCCCCAGTTCCCTCAGCCACTCCTCATAAGACTTGTTCTCCAGACCCTTAATGAGCTTCATTGCCCTCCAGCACCTCAATGTCTTTCTTGTAATGAGGAGCCCAAAACTGAACACAGTACTCGAGGTGGGGTCTCACCAGTTCTGAGTACAGGGGGATGGTCCCTTCCTGATCCCGCTCGCCACACTATTTCTAATATACACCTGGATGCTATTGGCCTTCTTGGCCACCCGGGCACATTGCTGGCTCATATTCAGCTGGTTGAGCAGTACCCCCAGGTCTTTTCCACCTGGCAGCTTTCCAGCCCCACTTCCCCAAGCCTGTAGTGTTGCATGGGGTTGTCATGACCCAAGTGCAGGACCTGGCACTTAGCCTTGTTGAACCTCATACCATTGGCCTCTGCCCATTGATATAGCCTGTACAGATCCTTCTGTAGAACCTTCCTTCCCTCAAGCAGATCAATACTCCTGTCTAACTTGTTGTCGCCTGCAAACTTACCGAGGGTGCACTGAAACGCCTTGTCCAGGTTGTTGATAAAATATTAAACAGAACAGGTCCCAGTACTGAGCCCTGGGGAACACCACTTGTGACTGGCCACCAACTGGATTTCAATCCATTCATTGTAACTCTTTGGGCCTGGCCACCCAGCCAGTTTTTCACCCAGAGAAGAGTACATCCATCCAAGCCATGAGCAGCCAGTTTCTCCAGGAGAATGTTGTGGGAAATGGTGTCAAAGGCTTTACTAAAGTCTAGGTAGGCAACATCCACAGCCTTTCCATCACCCACTAAACAGGTCACCTTGTCGTAAAAGGAGATCAGGTGAGTCAAGCATGACCTGCCTTTCATAAATCCATGCTGACTGTGCCTGATTGCCTGGTTGTCCTGTATATGCTGCATGATGGCACTCAAGATAATCTGCTCCGTAACCTTCCCAGGCACTGAGGTCAGACTGACAGGCTGTTATTCCTTGGATCCTCCTTACAGCCCTTCTTGTGGATGGGTGTCACATTTACGATCTTCCAGTCAACTGGGACCTCCCTTATTAGCCAGGACTGCTGATAAATGATGGAAGGTGGCTTGGTGAGCACTTCTGCTGGCTCCCTCAGTACCCTTGGGTGGATCCCATCTAGCCCCATAGACTTGTGTATGTCTAAGAGGTGTAGCAGCTTGCTAACCGTTTCCTCTTTGATTATGGGGGCTTCATTCCGCTCCCCATCTTGTCTTCCAGCTCAGGGGGCTGTGTACCCTGACAATAACTGCTCTCACTAATGAAGACTGAGGCAAAGAAGGCATTAAGTACCTCAGCCTTTTCCTCATCCTTGGTCACTATGTTTCCCCCCAGCATCCAGTAAAGGACAGAGATTCTCTTTAGTCCTTCTTTTGTTGTTAAAGTATTTGTAGAAACATTTTTTATTGTGTTTTACAGCAGTAGCCACATTAAGTTCTAGTTGAGCTTTGGCCCTTCTAATTTTGTCCCTGCATAACATCCCAAAATCTTTGTAGTCTTTGAGTGGCCTGCCCCTTCTTCCAAAGGTGGTAGACTCTCCTTTTCTTCCTGAGTTCCAGCCAAAGCTCTCTGTTCAGCCAGGCCAGTCTTCTTCCCTGCTGGCTCATCTGACAGTACATGGGGATGGACAGCTACTGTGCCTTGAAGATTTCCTTCTTGAAGAATGTCCAGCCTTCCTGGACTCCTTTGCTCTTCAGGACTGCCTCCCAAGGAACTCTGTGAACCAGGCTCCTGAAAAGACCAAAGTCTGTCCTCCGGAAGTCTAAGGTTACAGTTCTACTAACCCCCCTTTTTACTTCTCCAAGAACCCAAAACTCTATCATTTCATGATCATGAGGCCCAAGATGGCCTCCAGCCTTCACATCCCCCACAAGTCTTTCTCTGTTCGTGAACAACAGGTCTAGCAGAGTGCCTTCCTTAGTTGGCTTGCTCACCAGCTGTGTCAGGAAGTTATCTTCCACACACTCCAGGAACCTCCTAGACTGTTTCCTCTCTGCTGTATTGTACTTCCAGCAGATATCTGGTAAGCTGAAATCCCCCATGAGAACAAGGGTTAGCGATTGTGAAACTTCTCCCAGCTGCTTACAGAATATTAGATCTGCCTCTTCAGTCTGGTTGGGTGGTCTATAATAGACTCCCATCATGATATTTGCCTTGTTAGCATTTCCCTTGATTCTTACCCATAAACACTGGACCCGATCGTCATCATCATTAAGTTCAAGACAATCAAAACTCTCCCCTAATATACATGGCCACTCCACCACCTCTCCTTCCTGGCCTGTCCCTTCTGAAGAGTTTATAGTCATCCAATGCAGCAGTTCAGTTATGTAGATCATCCCACCGTGTTTCTGTGATGGTGACTGTATCATAGTTTTCTGTAGCACAGTGGCTCTCAGCTCTTCCTGTTTGTTGCCTGTGCAGTGTGCATTGGTGTAGATGCACTTCAGTTGGCCTATTGATCCCATCATCTTTTTGTGGGTAGAAGCCTTAATTCCTGCCTGCCTGTTCTCAGGTGCTTCTGTGATTTCTAGCCCATAAATATCCCTTGCGTCTTTGCTATCACACCCCCTACCACCACTGGGATGGCAGCCTGAAGGACCTTGCTCGCACACTGTCCCACGAACTTTGATGTGTCACCCCCAGGCTTGTCTCTGGTGAGCCTGGCTTTATCCCTTTCCCCCTTCAAATCTAGTTTAAAGCTCTCTTGATGAACCCTGCCAACTCCTGTGCAATAGTCTTACATGACATAGACATGACATAGTATAAAAGTGTTCACACTTCTAAGACAGGACTCTATCCTTTCTTTACTAGATAATTGGTCATCTACTGTGTACCTAGTGTTCATTATCATGTTAATCTTACGCTATTATATGTCTTACATAAATTGCTATCATTTCAATCCAAGGTTACATCAGCATTTCAGCAGCATATCACTCGATCTGACACACCATCTGGAGAGAAATGTACTAATCTTTTTCCTCTATATGCTAGTTATTGTGCCCTAGATCATCTAACACATCTTTGCCTTGTCTCTGACTACAGGATTTCAAAGACACTTTTGATCTTACTTGGACACTAGTTAGTCCACAGGGGCAAAATGCCTGGAAACCCATTTTGTAGATCAATTATTCCTTGACAGAGTATTAGTTGGCAACAAATGTAATGTTTGAAGTTATGAGATTGACATTCTGTTTTTCATATCTTTAGCCTCTTAAAAGTTTTCTTTCTTTACATCAGACAGGAATAACTCATGCTTAGGTAAATAGTGCTCTGTAGACATTTATTACCCATTGCTGCTCTACTTTTGTACTTTAGCATGAGTGTTCCTTTAATAAAAAGACAGCTGTAGCATAGCTTAAGCTTATGAGGAACAGATAAACAAGAAAAAAATAATGAGCTAAAGATGTCTATTTTGGTTGTATGTTCCAGAAGGACATTATTGTCTAAAAACTTTGCTTTGCACACTGGCTCCCAGGAAAGTGTTTAAGAACATGGCATACATCTGAAGAGTCTTTATTAGATGTGGTATTACTGTGATGATGTGCTCCCCAGCAACCTCCCCTGGGCATCAACCTGACTTTCATCTCCCATAACCCTGTCCGAGCAATAAGCACCTGTGGTGGTCATAATGGCTGCATGTAGTCTTGATGGCTGCACCCGGCTCAACATGGTTTCGGGGAGACAGATAACACCACAATAACCAAGGCCTAACATGGGTAACACTGGTTCTGCAGTCACTATGCAAATATGACTATAGGTCAATCATCTTACCCCCATAAATAGTGCACAGCCCAAGAGCCCTTTGAGCTCTCCTGAGTGGTAGCAGGCTGCATGCAAGGATCTCCCCTCAAGTAGGGACACCACTCAAGGTTACATCTCAAGATTCAAAGATTCCTTGCCTCAACGGATCCTCGGTAAGTGATTAATAGCATGCTAAACTTTGAAATCTTAGCTAAGTGATATAAAGGTTTGATTGCACATATATAATCCTTCAGACATAAACCATTGACCAAGACTAGGATTAGATCCAGCTGCACCTAGAATCCTCTCTGAGAAGGACTTTAGAAAGCGAAGGGGTCCTCTCTGAATCTCATGAGTCAACAGTTCTGTCTGACCCTGTTCTCTATGCAGTAAATCCTGAAAGGAGGTTGTTGTGAGATGGGAGCTGATCTCTTCTCCCAAGTAACTAGCAATAGGACAAGAGGAAACGGGTTCAAGTTGCACCAGGGGAGGTTTAGGCTAGACATTAGGAAAAAATTTTTCACGGAAAGAGTTCTCAACCATTGGAACAGGCTGCCCAGGGAGGTGATTGAGTCACCATCCCTAAATGTGTTGAAAAGTCGTGTAGATGTGGTGCTTAGAGACATGGTTTAGTGGCAGATCTGGTAGAGTAGGGTCAATGGTTGGACTAGATGATCTTAAAGGTCTTTTTCAACTTAAAAGATTCTATGATTCTATGAAATAACCATCTGCCTGGCCATCTCAAATCTTGTTAAAACACTGTCGAATTTACTATCAAACTTTGTTAAATCCCTGTTTTATATCAATAAATGTACCTCTGCTGCTCTCTATGAGTGAAGTGCATCACTCGATCCATGACAATTAGACTTCATTCATCTCACGACACTGTTAGCTTTGTTTAAGTTGTTCACACGGTCTGTACAGCTGGGTTTGAGTCTGAGTCAGTCCTGTCTTGTTCATTCATTTTTTCCTTTTGTTTTTAAAGGACTCAATCTCAAATTTTCACATAAGTATATGAGTAAGTGCTTTATACAAGTAACAGAAAGAACACTCAGACTACAAGCTCCAAAGTTCCCAGGCCTTCCTAAAGACACCGTGCAAAAATTCTTTTATGTGGCTGTCATAACTTTGAGTGACTAAACTTTTCTACTGAGTTATTTTTTTCCCCCAAAACCCCAGAAGTAGAAATTAGATCTTGTTAAAAATCAATTTGCAAATTACAACAGCATTAATGGGTAAGTCATGCCAAGTTTATTTGCTGCAGCAACATCAGCTCAGTAAGAACATGTGTCAATGATTGCTTTAGCTGACATTCAAGCTTGGTAAAAAATAGTAAAAAAAAGTCCAGAAAATTGCAAAAGAACAAATTTTTAGAACTTATGTTGTTTGAGACATCGAGCATTTCATGCTGAGAAAAAAAGGTCTTAGGTCTATTATTATGTGTTTCCAACCAGTCCAAGAGGCTTTTCTCAGAAAGTGTATTACAAATAAGATGATAATTGAATGGAAGGATTTGGAATAAGTTAATACAATTTTCCATGCTAAGCATGTCAAATACAAGTATAAAACCTCAGGGTAAACTGTGTCTTGTGTTGCTTACTTAAGCATTTAAAATATACTTGATTGTTTACCCTCATTCTTTGTCTTTGATTCTGTTTTCGGGTTTTGCATTTTAACCTGCTCGCTTTTCTGAATATTTTTAGAAATAGGTGAAGTTGTCAGCTGCAAATCACAGACAGTTGCTCAACAGAATCCCTCAGTTTTATGATAGATATTTATCTGCACCAATATTGCTAAAATAAGCAAGAAAAAAAATAATGAATAAAACGTTTAATTACACATAGTGGGAGGTGTCCTTGCCCATGGCAAGGGGGTTGGAACTAGGTGATCTTTAAGGTCGCTTCCAACCTAAACCATTCTATGATTCTGTAATTCTATATGTCAAGGCAGAAATTGTTCCATGATCAGTGAAACAGCTACATCTGTTTCTGGTGGGCTTCTATTTTAGGTGTCATACATGTGAGCTCTGAGGTTTCAGCATTTCTAATAGGTTTTATATATCGATTGCAGTGGGAAAGGGTTGATTGATCAGTTTCAATTGTTGATTGAATTGCTCACTCCTTACGGTATATGGTATTTCTATGCAGAAAAATCAACAACTTTTAGTTCAACTTAGTCAAATATATTTCCTGTCAACACAGTTATGAAAAAGCCAGATAGAACCCTACTTTATTTAGTAATCATCTTTCCAGCTCACGTGTCTCAGTTCCTGAAATATCATGGCATTCAAATTATTTACTAAGTCCCTGTCCATGTCAAAGTACAGTTTGTTGTTTTCTTGAAGAAAATAGTAAAAGATGAATCACAGAATCATGGAATCATGGAATTTTCAGAGTTGGAAGGGACCTCTAGAGATCATCTAGTCCAACTCCCCTGCTGACGCAGGAATGCCTACAGCACATTACTCAGGACAGCATACAGGCAGGTCTTGAAAATCTCCAGAGAAGGTGACTCCACAACCTCCCTGGGCAACCTGTTCCAGTGCCCTGGCACCCTAACCCTAAAGAAGTTTTTTCTTGTGTTTGAATGGAACTTCCTGTGTTCCAGCTTGTGCCCGTTGCCCCTCGTCCTGTCACTGGGAACCACTGAAAAGAGTCTGGCTCCATCCTCTTTCAACTCACCCTTTAGATACTTCTAAGCAAGAATAAGGTCTCCCCTCAGCCTTCTCTTCTCCAGGCTAAAGAGTCCCAGCTCTCTCAGCCTTTCCTCATAAGGGAGGTGCTCCAATCCCCCAATCGTCTTTGTTGCCCTCCGCTGGACTCTCTCCAGAATTTCCCTGTCCCGCTTGAGCTGGGGAGCCCAGAACTGGACCCAGTATTCCAGTTGTGGCCTCACCAGTGCCGAGTAGAGGGAGAGAATGACCTCCCTCGACCTACTGTACACTGACCTGCAAGTTTCACATAAGGTCAAAATTTAAAGAAGAATTAATTTTGATGCCTAGGCTTCCAGAACTACCTTTTGCCTCATCACATAACTTTGCCACATTTTATTTCCCTAGACAAAAGCGTAGATATGTTTGAAAATTAAAATTTCAACTATCTTCTCAGATAAAATAATCTTAACTTCACTGCTTTGATAGCATTATTCCTGATTTACAGTAGCGACTGCAAAGAGGATCAGGTCTCACCCTTTGATACTGCTTTAACGTCAGAGATATTTTCTTTCTGTCCCTCATGTTATATTTTTACACTTTCTCTTGCTGCTGTCTTTTTCAGTATCTTATTCCATAAGCTGCTTCTCACAGCATGTTGCTGAGTTGGACAAAGATATTTTCACCACCATGTCTACACTTAATGTCCTAAAGTGATAGGAGATTGAAAGGAAAGTTGTGAGATAATTGCTCTGACCTATTTACTGCAGCCTCCTGTCTCTGCTATACTCCTGCAGCAGTGTTGTCAGCAGCCCTAAATAAGGAAATAGAAATGGACTCATTACATTAAGAAGACTCAAAAAAAATAGAAAACATTTTACATTCATTGACATCTGGGAATTAGTAATGATACAACAAGTGAAGTAGTGAAGCCTATATATTCATCTAGAAAGAGGCATCTAGCATTTAACCATAGGTGGTTAAATTTATACCATCTCATTAGATAAATTTCTCTTTTATTTAAAATGCACTTGTCACAGTGGGGATAGAGTGAAGCTTAAAATTCTGAATACTGATTCTTTGGTTGGTTAAACAACACTACTTGCAAAGGGTCTAATTTAATAAATATGTGATGAAAACTTACAAATGATCAACACAGACATTCTCCAAAAAAATTTTTTTAATATTGTTATGTTTTGTATTAGTTTGAATACAACATATGACAATGCTTTCATGTTAATTCCCTTTTAACTAGAGCTAACAGTTGCTGTCACTTAACAATGTGGTATGGTAATGCCTCCAATAGCTTAGTGCCTTATAAAAAAACAGTAAATGATTGTCCTTACTATAAGAGCTTATAATCAAGAAAGAAACAAGCAAAATCAAAATATCTCTTTTTTTTTAGGGTGCAATGTAATGTCAATTATTCTTTATTCCATGGTAGAGTACGCCTTCAGTTACATTTGAGTGGAGAGTTAAGAAAAGGACATAGGCTTTATAGAGAACTTGGTAATGAGCAGGGCTTGCTTTGAGTGAAAATCAATATGAATACAGTATGAAACAAGGCACACATTGATACATTGGCAGAGGTCAGCTGTAGACTGGCAAATCAGACAAGCAACAGGATGAGCAGTTTCTCTAACATTTATCTGTAACAAGAGTGATGAAATTGTTTTCTGAACAGTGAAAATAGTACAGCTTGATTTCCCATAGCTTTCTGTACTATGCTCCAATGATAGAACAAATTCAGCTCCCCTGACATATGTCCTGTATCTGTACTTTCCCCTTCAGTGTTTCCCACACTTCCCAATATTTTTTCCCTCTGACCTTGCTTGCTCTGTTCTCAAGATACCTCAGACTCCCTCATTCACCCATTAACAGTTACAGAAGAAGTGGTATATGTTGATCCATTTGTCATTTTTTGGCTGGTAAGAAGCCAAACAGAACAGAAAATTAATGAGCTGAAGCTTTTCTCAGACTGTAAGTATATGGGCCAGCCTTTCCTTTCTAGCCACCTGATTGATGAAACAAGATCAATTGTCTTTGAGAGTTCCACTCTTCTCAAATCTGGCAGAAATTGATCAATCATTTAAAAAAATATGGGGAAACAGATGAGAAACAGATGGACGGACAGTTAACCCATGTAAGCTTTATTTTGTTAAAGAAATTTTCTAAAAATGAATTTATCATAGTGGATTTTAAAGAAGCCAGTAAATACAAGAAGTCGCATTTTGTACCTTGTATAACATCATTATAAATTATGCACAATTATTTAAAATTTGAGGTAAAGCAATCAGCTGAACTGATTTTATGTAAGATTTGATACCTATAGTGTAAGCTGAACTAAAAGTTGATAACTGCCTAGGTATAAATATATATCATCCTGTGTCAAGAAATGACAGTTTTAAACACAGTTTTTCCTCAGTCCCTTAAGTGGCAGGGAAGGACACTGAGAGGAACAGGAAAACACACCTTTTTAACACATGGCTCAGAGACTGGTGCCACAGTGGAATTTTGGGGTTTTTGATCATGGGGAGGTTTACATGGCACTGGGCCTGCTGGCAACAGATGGAATTCAGCTGTCTCAAAGAGGGAAAAGGATCCTCGCTCATGAGATGGCAGGGCTCATTGAGAGGGCTTTAAACTAGGTACGAAGGGGGAAGGGAATAGGATCAAGTTTATTAGAGATGAGCCTAGGGGCAGCATGCCAACATTGGGGGAGAAATCGGTAGCCCAGCTCAAGTGCATCTACACCAAGGCAAGCAGCATGGGCAACAAACAGGAGGAGCTGGAAGCCATTGTGAAGCAGGATAGTTATGACATAGTCACCATCACAGAAACATGGTGGGATGACTCTTATGACTGGAGTGCGGCAACGGATGGCTATAAGCTCTTCAGAAGGGATAGGCAGGGAAGGAGAGGTGGTGGGGTGGCTCTATATGTTAGGGAGTGTTTTGATTGTATAGAGCTCAATGACTGTGAAGGCGAGGTCGAGTGCTTATGGGTAAGGATGAGGGGGAAGGCCAACAAGGCAGATAGCCTGTTGGGAGTCTGTTATAGATCACCCAATCAGGATGAAGCAATAGACGAAGCATTCTACAAGCGACTGACAGAACTCTCACAATCCCCAGCCCTTGTCCTAGTGGGGGGCCTTCAACTTACCAGACATCTGCTGGAAATACAACACAGCAGAGAGGAAACAGCCCAGGCAATTCCTGGAGTGTGTGGAAGATCACTTCCTGACACAACTGGTAAGTGAGCCTACCAGGGGAGGTGCCTTGCTAGACCTGCTGCTTACAAACAGAGAAGATGTGGTGGGTGATGTGGTGGTCGGAGGCCGTCTTGGGCTTAGCGACCATGAAATGATAGAGTTCTCGATTCTTGGTGAAGTAAGGAAGGGGGTCAGCAAAAGCACTACCATGGACTTCCGGAAGGCAGACTTCAGCCTGTTCAGGACACTTGTTGAGAGAGTC
>VFFE01007060.1:511351-521990 GCA_008921705.1 Burhinus oedicnemus | reverse complement strand
CCCAGAGAGTTGTGGTGAATGGCATTAAATCCAATTGGCGATGGGTCTCAAGCGGTGTTCCTCAGGGCTCAGTTTTGGGGCCAGCCTTGTTTAATATCTTTGTTGATGATCTGGAGGAGGGGATTGTGTGCACCCTCAGTAAGTTTGCAGATGACACCAAATGAAGCGGGAGTGTTGATCTGCTTGAGGTTAGGAAGGCTCTGCAGAGAGATCTGGACAGACTGGATCGATGGGCTGAAGCCAACTGCATGAGATTTAACAAGGCCAAGTGCCGGGTCCTGCACTTGGGTCACAACAACCCCAGGCAACGCTACAGGCTTGGGGAGGAGTGGCTGGAAAGCTGCCTGGCAGAAAAGGTTCTGGAGGTCCTGGTGGACAGCCGGATGACCATGAGCCAGCAGTGTGCCCAGGTAGCCAGGAAGGCCAACAGCATCTTGGCCTGTACCAAGAATAGTGTGGCCAGGAGGAGTAGGGAAGTGATCGTGCCCCTGTACTCAGCGCTGGTGAGGTTGCAGCTTGAGTCCTGTGTTCAGTTTTGGGCACCACAGTACAGGAGGGACATTGAGGTGCTGGAGCGTGTCCAGAGAAGGGCAACAAAGCTGGTGAGGGGTCTGGAGAACATGTCTTATGAGGAGAGGCTGAAGGAATTAGGATTGTTTAGTCTGGAGAAGAGAAGGCTGAGGGGAGACCTTCTTGCTCTCTACAACTACCTGAAAGGAGGCTGTAGTGAGATGGGAGGTGATCTCTTCTCCCAAGTAACTAGCGATAAGACAAGAGGAAACGGGTTCAAGTTGCACCAGGGGAGGTTTAGGCTGGACATTAGGAAAAATTTTTCAGGGAAAGAGTTCTCAACCATTGGAAGAGGCTGCCCAGGGAGGTGGTTGAGTCACCATCCCTAGATGTGTTGAAAGTCGTGTAGATGTGGTGCTTAGAGACATGGTTTAGTGGCAGAGCTGGTAGAGTAGGGTCAATGGTTGGACTGGATGATCTTAAAGGTCTTTTCCAACCTAAACCGTTCTATGATTTATGATTCTATATTTATTTAAAAAAAAATTTGTCCAAATATCAATTATGAACAACCCTGAATATTAGAAATAGCTAGATGTAAAGTGAGAACAACTGGGAGGTTTTGGGAAAATGTTAATTAAGAATTTTAAGAAAAGTACAATTCTGAAATCTGTTCTTTTGTTAATAGGGAAGAAAGGGAATGAGGGGAAAAAAGTAATAAATAGCAAACTGCAAAAATCTGAAGCAGACAGTAGAAACTACAGACAGATTAAGGTTTCCTTTTAAAGAAACACTAGTTAGGAAACTAGTCTGGACTAGTGGTCAGATCTCCTCTGACCACTAGTGGTTAGACCTCCACCTCTCCATGGTGCTTAGAGAGACCATAGCCAATTTTTGTTATCAGCCTTGGATTCTTACCTTGTAGTAAGATGAACTGTGCTCTGAATGTGCTTATCTCTATTCACTGATGGAAGAGAACACTACTTACACCACTGTTACCATTTTAGACAGCTAAATGAGGATGCATAAATCCAGTTTTAGCAATTAGTGAATCGAATAGCAGTTGAGGGCCATAATGTTGAGATTATGAGTATCTCAAAATACCAGGAGTAAGTAACAGTTATTAAATAATGACAGGAATATGTTAGCTATATGTAATCTATGTAATGTGGTAAAATGGATTTTGGGGTATCTTATTTTACTATATTCATATACTATGTTATACATCTAGGAATGTCACTGTTACTTCACTTGCAATATGTCGTAAGTGTAAAGTATTGAATCCAAGTGCAGCTATTAGAGTTATCTCAGATAATAACAGGTCATAACGTAATACTGTAACTAAAACAGCAAAGAAGATCCTTGCGTTACAAATGCAAGACTCTCAGGTAGTCGTAGGGAGAGGATAAGTTATCTATGGATATACCTATGGAGATTACTACTCTATTGCTGATAACATTTCTGGAGTACCTGCGCTTATTCAATGACTCACTACTTGTTTTTTAAACATGCAAAATGCCCCAATACTGATGCCACACATAGAATCAACTAAAACAGCAATAATCACAGAAGACACAAGTGAGTCTGACCAGATTAAAACAACAATAATGACCAGTGAGAGTAAAACAGTAATCAGCACATTAAACAAAAATTTACCATCACTTCTCTGTAAGCAGATAATTTGTTTTGCATGTATATTTTGTTAATGTAAGACAGGAAAATACATTAATAAGTACTAATGTTGAAGGCTATTACAGTCAAAGGGGATTACGGCCATGTAATCACCTGTAGGCATTTATGTGAAATCTTGTTTTAGTCTCAGAGGACTCCTAAAGGAAGGATACATTTCAGGATGCACTTATCAATCCTTTTCTGGAGGGTTGCCCAAAAAATGAGAAGCAAGAGAGGACTGCATAAACTTTCAATAAATGTAAAGAACAGGTGAGCCATAGTAGTTCTCTCTCTTATGATCTTCAGGTACTTCAGTCTTGTACCCACTATTAGATAGAAAATTTACTTTAAGATGGTCTATGTTGTCATCTGCTCTAAAGCAGTTTTTCCTTCCTTTGAATGAGGCAGAAAAGCAGAAAAGAGTGGAAACAAAAGAGCAGAAATTTCAGAAAAGCCTGATTACATGGTACCTACAGTACCATGCAAGTGAAGCTTTTGCATGGAGTGCATTAGTGCATAAATGTGCTTTTCTATTTCTTGATACATTTTAATGATGAACGTAGATGTTTTGTCTGGGTATGCTAGTGGTCTTCAATTTAAAACAAACAAGCAAACAAAACCTTCTCAAAAGTTACAACTAAAAATAGCTCCTTGCAACTGAGACATTACTTACACAGTTCCCTGTTTTATTGCTTTCATCAGCTACAGCATGTCTGTAATATTTTCAGTTAATTTCTTTGCTGGATATTGAAGTAGACAAAAGCAACAGCAAATGTTGCATACCATAAAAAAGCATAGGCCATAAAGGCAGCAGCTGTAAAACATGACATTAAGCATCTTTTACATCACTGTGTGCTCAGCAAAAGTCAGTTTGTAGCAAATGTTTCTAAAGATACTATCTTACAGCAAGAAAAATTTGGCTCATTGAGTTTAAGACCAAAGAAATAGAACACTTCTCTGAACATCAACTGGACCGAAAAACCAGAACATTCCTCTGAAAAACAACTGGATTGTTTGTTAAGAGGTGAAAAAGAATGTTCCAAAGGAAAAGCAGTACACAGACTTCTAATATGAACTACTACTGTTTAAAGGGGCAATTTTCCAAAGAAGGTTTCATTAAACAAGAGGCAGCAACAGCTTGATTACTATCTGTGCTCATCTGGATATAAGATAATTTTAATGGTTGTAAAGGTTTATTGAACTCTACTGATTTAAACACCCTCACAGTAAAGAAAGGTTTGCTGCATATAGCTGAGATGCACACTTACAATGTAGTGGATGCTCAAGGTCCTGAAGGAAATAGAAGGTAAGCAGCTGAGGGAATTTGGATGATCTACACACCTGAATGGTGTTGGTAGTAGCTACAGTAAAACTGAAAATTTATGAACAACTTATTCATCAATTAAACACCTTCCCTAAAGTCATAAAATATGATGTAGCCATATTACAGCCTCACTGCCGCCATGTTATACCATCACTGCTAGGCACAAATCAATTCTGAGGTGTTTGTCAGGAGAGAGGCAAAAGTAATATGGCATTCAGTGAGATGCAATAGCAGTTTAGTAGTACTAAGGGCTTCTCATCAAGCTGTTTCTGAATGTGTTGGTTTAAATAAAAACCAAAGGTTCTACCTGTTTGCAGAAGAGACCCCATGCATATGCTTATAATGCAACAAAGATGACAGTACACAGTGCAAATAGGGCTATGATGGACAATGCACAATTGTCAGATATCAGATAACCAGTCTACAGTGTGCCATAGCACTGTTATCTTAAAAAAGGGAACTTGTGCCTGTTCCTGAACTTAACTCCAATATCATCACCTGTGGAATCACAGCCATGAGTAAGGGTAAGGTTTCATGTGAACATCCCACATAGGAGCAGGATAGAAAGAGCCCCCTGAGAAGCAAAGAAGAAGCAATAACCTTTGTATATTAGCCTCTGCTTAGGGTTTGACATTCCTAGACATCATAGAACTATGGAATAGTTGAGGTTGGAAGGAACCTCTAGAGGTCATTGTGTCCAACCTCCCTGCCCAAGCAGAGCCACTTACAGCAAGTTGCCCAGGACTGTGTCTAGACAGTTTTTGGATATCTCTGAGGAGGGAGGCTCCAAAACCTCCCTGGGCAACCTGTGCCAATACTCGTTATCCTCACAGTCAAAAAGTGTTTCCTGATGTTCAGAGAGCTGCTTCAGTGCTTCAGTTTGTGTCCGTTTTCTCTGATCCCATCACTGGGCACCACTGAAAAGAGACTGGTTTCATCCTCTTTGCACCCTCCCTTCAGGTATAGACATTGATGAGATCCCCTCCAGCCTTCTCTTCTCCAGGCTAAATAGTCCCAGCTGCCTCAGCGTTTTCTCATAGGAGAGATGCTCTAGTGCCTTCATCACCTTAATGTCCTTTGCTGGACTCTCTCCCATGTTTCTTTTGTACTGGGGAGCCCAGAACAGGAGACGGTACTCCAGGTGTGGCCTTACCCGTGCTGAGTAGCATCATAATATATAGTAACATTTGTGTAACCCAAACATATATAACATTTACATAACTCAAAAATATTCCAGATTTATTTGTTTTTCTGAGAATAATATAGAAAAAAAAAAAACCCAAACCATGACAGATGTCAAACGCATTACTTAGTAGAATGTTTTAATATTTAGGTATCATAGTGATGATTGCAGAATCTACATATAAAATACAAGATTCTGCGCTGCATTGTCTGTGGAAGATTAAAACATGGAAAGAAGCTCAAATAAAGGAAGGATGAGATAGGCTGATAATGTTAAACTTACCTGTAACATTTTTCAGTTGTTCTGATTAATACCTTATTGTTGCTTGTTTGACAGATATTCATGTTATGTAGCATGCATTTTAACAAAATAACATGCTTGGCTATGTTGCACTCAAAATCTTGTAATGGGCCAAAAAAGAACACAACTATATGGAGCCATTGTTAGTTCAACGCACTTTTAGCAATCTAATAGGTAAAATCACCTAATTCATAGAGAAAAACATCACTAATAAGATAGTTTAAAATGTTCTACATAAAGTTTCTACTGTCTCCTTCTGTTCTATGATGTTATGCATGCCTTTCGTTTTGGTCTAAGGTTGATGGTGCTTGTCTTCCTCAAACAGAGACATGGTAAGGTGTAACAGTAAGTCGTTGAGGTCCCAGACTCATTAGGAGGAGTGGAATGTTCATGGTGGTGCCGCCTTCTTCCTCATTCTTGGGTCATCTTAGAACTATTTTAGTGTGTTTTCATATCCCTGTCTGCTCTTTCCTTGGTTCCCAGCTGAAGTATGACAGTGGCTCCCCAGATTTACTTCACTACATATGCACACATAAGATACATATTTATGCATATCTTTTCTATAATCTATTCACATTTATAGTTTGATATCATTATATTGTGTTCTAAGAAATAAAAGTGACTTCAACTACTCTGAAATTAATATTTATAAAAGTGATGATCCATGTCTCTCCAAAGATCTGGTCTAAGTGACTTTCTTCATCTTACCAGGAAATGAATGATATTTAAAAAAAAAAAAAAAGAAAGAATTCATTTCTTGAACTGGAACCCAGCAACAGAACCATCCCTGCTCTTCTGACAATACTTAATCGGTTTTAATACTGACCCATATGCACCATCAGTGAAAGCAGCACTGGACCTGCATATCATTTTACACAATTCTGCTGCCATATTCTGTCATGGGAAAAGTCACAACCAGAATTTAGTTCAGAAAAGAATATTTTTAAAAATACAAATTAACTATTGCATGATAGTCCATATATATAATTTTTTGTCTTTCCCCACTATACAGCTCAGGAAAAAAAGTATTTCAGAGATCAAATTCTTAGGTAAATTTTAATTTTTTGATGGATATTAGCACATGCACGGTGATTAAGTCTCAGATGTGTTGGCATTGTAATACATTCCTTGGTTAACAGATGCTTTTAGACCTAAAGATCAGCTTTTCAATCTCGGACAAGTGAAGTAGTAAAAAAGATTTTGTTTGAAAAACACACAGAGGCATTGACTGTTCTCTGCAGTCAATAAGCCATGATTTGTAGTCACAGAATTCTGGGGTTTTTGCATACCGCCTTAAAATGCCCTCATGCAGAAAAACTAAGTATTGACACTTAGAGCAGAAGGAACACCTCATGTTGTTTGCTGAAATTCTACTGAAGTAATAAAGGTCTCTAATTCCTTATTCATAAAGTCCGATTAACCCCTATTATCTTTTTTTTTTTATGGGTTACAAAAGGCAACATTTTGTAGGACTGTCAGTGAACGTGTAATACTAAGAAAGCCTTATGGCTGAATAAGGCTCTTATACTAAAGTAGCCATGTTTTATTTAAAGTACTGATAACCAACTTGTACTTTTTCACTCCAGAGTCTGTAAAGCAAAATTGAATATTTCAAGAATAAGCGTAGAAGTAAAACAGTTTTAAAATGTTCTTCCAAGCTTTTCAAGATGGTTCCTTTGTACTCTGTCAAACACAAACTCTGATATTTGTATTTTTAGAGAAGTTCCACTTAGTAAACTATACCATTCCCTCTTCCCTCCTGTTAAAACATATTTTTAGGTTAAAGATATCTGGATCTTCTACTAAGTGACTTCTCATTTAAAAGCAATTGGACTCACTTTTTTCTTCTCCTTGAAGAATGAAGAATTCAGTGTCTTTTTATGATGGTGTAATTTTAAATAGTTTTAGACATGATAGATATAAGTACGTATCTCATATTACCTCTCTCCCCTTATTCTTCCTTATACTCATCTCAAAGACCACAGTTAGCCTTAAAGACATTCCACATGGTACAGAGGTAGCATAGTGTCTAAGTTTTACACCCTTTTTCTGCTCCTACCATGAAAGAATACCCTGTATACTGTTTTTCACAGTGTATCCTGAGTTCAGAGTTAGAGAATTGCACAGATAACCTAATGCTCACTTAAAACTCACAGCCCCTTTATCTCATTGCTGTCTAATATATAACACAAGAGAAAGACTACAGGCACGGCCTTGGTGCTTATGAGTTTCTAATAATTTCTAATTATCTGGAAGGAGAAATGTATGTATGGGGTCTTGTTTGCTGGCTTGCTTGCATTCTAAGAATGGTGAGTTTCTAAAAGACATTGTTTATGATGTGAAAGTCAAATGCTTGCACTTTCTTGCAAAAGTCCAAACTTGAGTTTTTAGAGTCTGCAGTCTCAGTTCCAGATGGAGCCTCCAGAAGCTGGAAGTGTGCAGTCCTGGCAGCTCATTTTTTAAATGTAACAATAATACTGATTTTAGTGACCTAGTATTACAACAGTTTGATTCTCAAAGAGATGGAACTCATTTGCTCTCTGTTCTGGTGTAGACATACTACTTAAAATCATAGACATTGGTTAAAAAGAACATGAATAGGAAGGAGGAGATTGAGAATCTTTTGTATAGCAGAGTGTATAATGCTGACACTCAACTGCATTTTACTTTAATCATTTCAAGTGCACTCTCAATGACACTCCATACATGTTTAGCTGAAAACCATAGGCTGGGTGGGAATTTTGTAACCATTTTAAGATTTTAAATGCTTGATTATTTTTGTTTTTCATAGAAAAATCAAATATGAACTAAACCTTTATATTTTTTCCTGTATTTTATTTTGTATTATACAACAAAATGTCTCTAAGTGTTGAGGTCTGTGACAAGTGGTGTTCCCCAGGAGTCAGTACTGGGTCCAATCCTGTTCAACATATTCACCAATGACCTGGATGAAGGGATAGAGTGTACCATCAGCCAGTTTGCTGATGACACAAAACTGAGGGGGATGGCTGACACACCAGAAGACTGTGCTGCCATTCAGTGTGACCTGGACAGGCTGGAGAGTTGGGCAGAGAGAAACCTCATGAAGTTCAGCAAGGCCAAGTGTAGGGTCCTACACTTGGGGAGGAATAACCCCATGCACCAGTACAGGTTAGGGGCTGACCTGCTGGAAAGCAGCTCGGTGGAAAGGGACCTGGGAGTCCTGGTGGACAACATGATGACTGAGGCAGCGATGTGCCCTTGTGGCCAAGAAGGCCAATGGCATCCTGGGGTGCATCAAGAGGTTTGTGGCAAACAGGTTGAGGGAGGTTGTCCTTCCCCTCTACTCTGCCCTGGTGAGGCCGCACCTGGAGTCCTGTGTCCAGTTCTGGGCTCCCCGGTTCAAGAAGGACAGGGAACTGCTGGAGAGGGTACAGCAAAAGGCTACAAAGATAATTAGGGGGCTGGAACATCTTTCTTATGAGGAAAGGCTGAGGGACTTGGGTCTTTTGAGTCTGGAGAAGAGAAGGCTGAGGGGGGATGTCATCAATGCTCATAAATACTTCAAGGGAGGGTGCTGGGAGGATGGCACCAGTTTTTTTTCAGTGGTGCCCAGTGATAGGACAAGAGGTAATGAGCACAAACTTGACCATACGAAGTTCCATCTAACCATGAGGAGGAACTTCTTGACTTTGAGGGTGGCAGAGCACTGGAACAGGCTGCCCAGAGAGGTAGTATAGTCTCGGACTCTGGAGACATTCAAAAGCTGCCTGGACGCCATCCTGTGCAACCTGCTCTAGGTGTCCCTGCTCTGGCAGGGGGGTTAGACTAGATGATCTTCAGAGGTGTCTTCCAACCCCTGTGATTCTGTGATTCTGTGAAATGGAAATATAATTTGAAAAAAAAATTACTCCAAAATAAATCTCAAATAATTCACTGAGAATAATAGACTTTAATATGCTTGAGAACACTGATGTGACTGAAAATTGGTTTTGACTATATTTCTGTTATCACTCTCCCTCACCAAAAAATAATGAATCCTCTACTAGTATTAGCATAGAACCATAAAATCATAGAAAGCCAGGTTGGAAGGGACCTCAAGGATCAGCTGGTGCAATCTTTCTTGGCAAAAGCACAGTCTAGACAAGACGGATATGGCCCAGCACCCTGTCCATCTGAATCTTAAAAGCCTCTAAGGATGGGTAATCCACCACCTCCCTGGGGAGATTATTCCAATGGCTGATTGTTCTCATTGTGAAAAATGTTCCTCTTGTGTCTAATTGGAATCTCCCCAGGAGTAACTTGTACCCATCACCCCTCATCTTTTCCATGTAACTCTTTGTAAAAAGTGAGTCTCATCTTCTTTATAGCCACCCTTTAAATACTGGAACATGGTGGTAAGGTCTCCCCTAAGCCTTCCTTTGTCATGGCTGAACAAACCCAGTTCTCTCACCCTTTCCTCACATGGCAGGCTTCCCAGTCCTTTGATCATCTTTGTGGCCCTTCTCTGGACTGTTTGGAGCCTGTCCACATCTTTTTTGTATAGCGGGAACCAAAACTGAACACAGTGTCCCAGGTGTGGACTGACAAGCGCTGTGTAAAATGGGATAATGACTTCTTTGTCTCTGCTGGTGATGCCCTTGTTGATGCAACCCAGCATCCTGTTGGCTTTCTTTGCTGCAGCAGCACACTGTTCACTCGTATTGAGCTTGTTGTCCACCAGGACCCTCAGGTTCCTTTCCACAGAGCTGCTCCCCGGATGGGTAGACCCCAGCCTGTGCTGCACTCCTGGGTTATGTTTTCCCAGGTGCAAGACCTTACACTTATCCTTGTTGAACTTCACAAGGTTCTTGTTAGCCCACTCTTCCAGCCTATCCAGGTCTTCCTGCAGGGTGGCTCTTGTCATTGCATGAGGTTTAACAAGGCCGAGTGCCGCATCCTGCACTTGGATCACAACAACCCCAGGCAACGCTACAGGCTTGGGGAGGAGTGGCTGGAAAGCTGCCTGGCAGAAAAGCATCTGGGGGTCCTGGTGGACAGCCAGCTGAACATGAGCCAGCAGTGTGCCCAGGTAGCCAAGAAGGCCAGTGGCATCTTGGCCTGTATCAAGAAAAGTGTGGACAGCAGGAGTAGCGAAGTGGTTGTGCCCCTGTACTCAGCGCTGGTGAGGTTGCAGCTTGAGTCCTGTGTTCAGTTTTGGGCGCCACAGTATAGGAGGGACATTGAGGTGCTGGAGCGTGTCCAGAGAAGGGCAACAAAGCTGGTGAGGGGTCTGGAGAACATGTCTTATGAGGAGTGGCTGAAGGTATTAAGATTGTTTAGTCTGGAGAAGAGAAGATTAAGGGGAGACCTTCTTGCTCTCTACAACTACCTGAAAGGAGGTTGTAGTGAGATGGGAGCTGATCCCTTCTCCCAAGTAACTAGCGATAGGACAAGAGGAAACGGGTTCAAGTTGTGCCAGGGGAGGTTTAGGCTAGACATTAGGAAAAAAATTTTGAGGGAAAGAGTTCTCAACCATTGGAAGAGGCTGCCCAGGGAGGTGGTTGAGTCACCATCCCTAGATGTGTTGAAAGTCGTGTAGATGTGGTGCTTAGAGACATGGTTTAGTGGCAGAGCTGGTAGAGTAGGGTCAATGGTTGGACTGGATGATCTTAAAGGTCTTTTCCAACCTAAAC
>VFFE01007060.1:484359-498331 GCA_008921705.1 Burhinus oedicnemus | reverse complement strand
CCCCCCTTTTTTTTTTTTTAGTAAGAATTGAGCACACTCAGTCTACACCTACTCTCCCAGTCCAGTAATTTTTTAAAAGGGAAAGCCTTATTCCTCTTCCTTGCTGACTGCATCTTGCTTCGGCTGTTAAAATAATCTGGGGGTTTTTTATTGTAGACATAGCCATCTATATTTATATAAAAGAAAGTCTAGCCCTTTCAGCAAGTTTTCATGAAGTCTGTGTATCTGGAATAATCATCTAGTCACTTGGCAGCGTTACACACGGAGGGATCTGTTGCGGCTGCCCTATTATCCCTGCTGGGAGGAGCAGGGTGTCCACAGCAGGTGTGGGGGCTGAGGCTCTGCCTGGGGCTCTGAGGGCACATTTTTTGCCCCATACTCTCCCTTGACTCCTTCTGAGGGTCCCACGGGGAGACACAAAGAGCCTGTTGCCTCTGGGTGGGCTGGTGGTGCTCCTAAAACCAGTGGCAGCTCCAGTGGGATGGTGACGGAGGTGGCGGGGGTGTGTGTTGACCAGCTCCAATTGGCTCCAACTGGCTGTGACCAGTCAAGGCATCCTTGGACCCCTGAGAGCCACCCACCCTGCCCCTGCCAGGGACGCAATGCCTAGAGCTTTATTAGTGAAGGTAAAAAATCAGACTTACAGGGCACTTTGCATTTCATGAAGTAAACAGGTACTACAGAAACAGAGGAAAGGGCTGTACAGTAACGCAAAAAGAAAGCTTCAGAAATGTGCATGGGAGGTACCTTGGGCATTATAAATTATGCATCGGTGTCAGCACACTTGAGTGCCCCACTAAAATGCATAGGTGTGTATGATGAAAAGAGACATCAAACCTGAACAGTGACAATGAAATAACAAATTCAAGAAGCAAGTTTTCATATAATTTTACATGCAATTCAGATACAAAATCTTGAAACAGAAAAATTACTCCTGGATGTAACAAAACAAGATTAAGGGACATGCAGTCCTTAGGAGACAACATCTTTGTGTGCATTAACAGTGAAATTACATTAGAGGTAATCCCAGAATTGTTCACTAGATACCTGACTGACTGGGAGATAGGGGCACTCAGAGTAGATATGCATTTTCACTTTCTTTATTCAGCTTTATGTCCTCTTAGTGTCTGCCTTGATTTACTAAAAAATTTATGCCCTCATAGTAGTGAGTTGATGGGGACTGAAAAATAATGAGAAAATTGTATCAAAATTATTAATGAACTACAAGCAGCTCATCACACTATTAGGCCTTTTGCTTCTACAGATTTCAGCTGAATTGAAAAGGAAGAAATTCTTCAATGACTGGAGTGAGCTGAAACAGATATTATACTTAGTTATACCAGAAGATAGCAAAACCCCCAAAACTTCCCTCTTTACTCATGCAAAACTTCTTACTGCACAATATATGGGCTGACCTTTACACCTTCCCCTCTTCCCCACCTAATCACATGTCATGAGTCATGGAGGTCAGCTTTGAGCAAATCATTTAGTTTGTAGGACAAACCTTTGGGTTTTCTTCAAAACATCCATTTAAACTAAATGACCCTGCCCTTTTTATTAACCAGCAACACTGCATAGACAGAAAGGAATTCCTGTTTTTTTTGAGGTCCTCCAGTAAGCTATCTGAATGGAAGAAAGTTATTCTGTCTTGTACAAAGCCATGATGATCAGCCACAATACCTGAGCCACAGATGTTTCTCCTCTAGCACAAGGTCTCATAGAATCATAGAATGGTTTGGGTTGAACATTAGTTTGTGGTTTCCTCTTTTTTTTCCTCCCTTTTCTTTTTTTAGTAAGAATTGAGCACATTCAATCTACATTTAAAGGTCATCTAATCTAATCCCCCTGCTATGAGCAGAGGCATCTTCAACTAGATCAGGTTGCTCAGAGTCCTATCCAACCTGACCTTGAATGTTTCCAGGGATGGTGTCTCTACAACCTCTCTGGGCAACCCGTTCCAGTGTGAAATATCATTATAAAAAATATCTTCCTTATATCTAGCCTGAAGGCAGTCGTGCTGCAGGTGAGGATTCCAAGAAGTTTTAAGACCACATGGTAAATCACAGATGCACTGCAGAGTCAGTGGGAGATATCATTGAGACTACAAAAAAGGTATCAGGAATGACCTGGCCAAAAAGTACGGCAAGCAAGGAACTGTGGAAAAGCTGAGAGTGCAGCAAAGAGTGCCTTTACTTGCACTGAACCTAATTTGATGATGACGTAAACTCAAATTCTATGAGCCCCAGCATGCTGGGGGGATTGCGATGCTGCAGTGGATATGCTCAAGATGGGTAGAAGAAGTCAGTGTTGTATAACACCAAGGAGCTCATAAGCAGTGACTGATGGTTTAGGAGAGTGGAGAAAAAGAAACAACAGAACGAACAAACAGAAAATAATTTATTGGCCTAACATCACCAAAGAATAGCACCAGCTCTTGAGAAATAGCACTAAAACCTGGACTTCCCTGGGGGTTCGTGTGAGATCTGATTAAACTTTGCTTAACCAAAGATTTGGTTATTTGTAGCAGACCTGGAGCTGATCTGCTCTATCCTGTATAGTTTGTAAGCCCCATCTTGGCTAATATGGTGTACTTCATTTGTACTTTGAAATGATATGGTAAATTGCAATAACTTCTTGCCCTGCCTACACAAATACCTTTTCCCACCACCTTTAAGGATCAGCTGGTGAGTGAGCTGAAAGTACTCTCCCAGTCAGCCAGCCCTGCTGGTCACTGGCCATGGTCTTCATTCAGTGTGTGGTCATGCTGGTCCTGCACAGAAGGTGGGCTCAGCTGATGATGTCTGGAAATGTTTGAAGCAGTTGGAAGAGACTGTGAGAAGCAGGCAAAAAGGCAAAAGCAAAAGGAAGTTGCTGCCAGTAAGTCTTAGTAACACATTGGGGTGAAAAAAATCAATACATTGGGCTTTAATGGCTTTCATTATTCTCCTGCTTGCACAGTGGCAGCCTGTCTAGTAAGAATTAGGCTCTCTATCCTGAAGTGGTTGCAGGGATGGATCCTTTAAAAAGGATTGCTCCTCACTGCCAGATTCTTATTGATAATATTTTAACAAGCAAATATATAACAAAATATGAGTCAAATAGTGAAAAACAGTATAACTAGGACTCTTTGAAAAAGGCATAATTTATAGATTTACACATTTTGCAAGTAGCTATTGAGATATATTAGAATGCCTAGGAAGAAGTTTTAAATTAAAAAAAAACAGACAAAGAACCCTGAAAGGAAATGCAGGAGATAAAAAGAAACAATGTTTTTTCAAAATATATTTAAAAATCTGAATGTTGATATATATAAAGCCAGAAGTGACTATAAACCTCATGCTTTTTTAAACTTTGTTGAAAATAAATATAAGGCAATTAAAATTATCATTCTTTCTATACATATGAAGTTTCAGAAAAAATAAGCCAAAAAATGAAATGTTTTCTGCAAGATCTTAAAAATACTAGTTTCAAAACTTGAGAAGTTTAAATAAGTTTGAATAACAATTTTGCACTGACACAATTCTTTCTTTTTACAGATCTTTCTAAATTAAAGAGAACTTTTTACATTAAGAAAAGTACTTAGCTACATAATTCATAAAGAAGATGTTTGGAACAACAATGGTAACATCTGAATATGACAATTTAAAAGAATATGAAACAGTTAATACGAAATGTTCAAAATACATAAAAGAAAAATAAATTTCCTCCCAATATTCTCTTTTAAACGCTGTAGTTTCTTTTCACACTTCACTGACTGCGTGACATGACAGCATGCTCATTATCCTTTAGTTAGGAAGAAGCACTTAGAGGATGGACTTATGTATACTTAGAAATATTAAGGAATAGATGTGTTCATAATAGACGTTAAAGCAGTTACATTCAAATCTCTTTGGCTTTATATGTATGGTCGCTATGGTAAAAGCCTTTATACTTGGGATATAGACTAATGGTAAATATCATTCAAGTGCATAGAAGTGCAATGGTTCATGGATGCAGAGGAAAAGAAGTGTTGCTCTTTGCAGGTTAAGTTTTGGCCAGAAACCTTTGTTGCTAGATGCCTGAAATAAGAGAATTCATTCTACTTTCTACTGAGACTGTTCAAGAGAGTAATGTATTCTTATGCCTTGCATATGTCCTTTTTCCTTGCAGAGATCCAAGTGATGAAAAATATTACCCTTAAGGCATTTCTGCCAACTCAGATATCCTCACTGAGAGATTCCTAAGAATTTATAACATTGAGAAGGAAAAAACAGATCAGCTTTAGGTGTGGTAACTAAGCTGTGTCAAAAATCTGCAGTGCTGCTCCCTAGACGTTCATGTTGACGGAGCACATCATGGCTTCTTTCTTTGTTATTTGCCAGAGTTTCCTTCTGAAGAAAATGAGAGCAAAATACTATGCACACTTCATAATATTTACATGCATGGAATAGTATCTAATTTCAACACACAATAGGGTTATAGTCACTATACACAGAAATGAGAATTGCTGCTAGGTCCCTCATTTAGAAATTTGTAGCTGGAGAATGATGAATAGGAATGTCCTTGAAGACAGTGAGCTTGAGGGTATACAAGTGCCAAGCATTTGCTCAGTTATTAAATGGCTGTCTTGTTCTTCAAAGGGCTGGACACTGAAGACATCAGAACCTTTGAGAATCATGCACCTGTACATAAATGAAGATGTATAATTGAATTGAATGACAACTGCATTCATAATGTTCATTGGAAATGTGAATTGAATTAAAAGAATGAAAATCTGTACAAAAACAAAAAGCTTTGAAATTTTATTCTTCTTTTCCAACTGTAGTTAGGGTCAGCGGCCAGGAGCTAGGTTGTGCGGTGAGAGTAAGGTGTCTCTCAGATGATTAAAACAAGTAAAGGGAGATGTAGTGTATGCAGACAGCTGTTAGCAGAAAGCTGCTGGAATACCGGCAAGAAAACAGGACTTTACTCACAAAAGGCAAAAAAAAATATGATGCAGAAAATGGAATATAAACTTCATGATAAGACAGTTAAAAAGCAATCAATTCAGTTTATTGAACAGATGACCTGGAAGCGATTAAGTACTGGTGTAAAACAGATTGGTAATGCAGGGTTTTTCAACAGTCTCTGGTGGACAGAGAAATATTCACAGACTAAAACCTTAGGTTAGGTAGATTCAATTTTGAATGAAACTGCAAATTTGTAAATGAAAAAATTAATTTATTTTCAGATAAGTTGTTTAAGAAAAGTGAAAATTATTTTTTTTAAAGGAAGTGAGATTTAGAAAAAACTGGGAAATTTTTTAAAATATAATATCTGTTTCTGCATTGGGAAGTTTTTAGAGCTTTGGTGGTCACTTTATAGCCTTGAACTATATAAAATCTATGACACAGTTTTAAGAGCCAACAAAAAATTTTAGATAACACATTTTGGGCCTAGTTCTATTAAACTGTTTCACTCTGAAGCACACTCCTTGTGTAAAAGTATCTGGAACTTTCATTTATCAGGAGATTTGTTGTCTTCATTTTATTAAGAAAAAAAAAAGGTGTTATGACTGCAGGGCTGCAGAAGAAATATGCTCTGGTGGTAAGGGGAGAGGGAAGTGAATTGTTCACAGTCAACAGAATTCTTACTTAAATTCTAATGAAAAAGGCATACTTGTGCTACAGCATTATCTACAGTTTCTGCCCTTGTTTTGCACTGTGTATCCTCCCAGAGATTACAGGATTGAATAGTTGTTTCTCCGAATATAATCTGAACAAGGTAATGACAGCTCATAAGAGAGAACTTGATCTGAAGAATCTTTGACATGGATGATGAAACAAAACCTTCGACCTTAGACTTAATTTGAAAATGTTTGTGAGGAAAAAAATCTTCATAAACCGAGCAGTACGTTGTGGAATAATTTAGGAAGAAAAATGTGTACTCACTCACAATGAGACTAATTTCTAATTAGTCATCTTCCAAAATCCTTCTTAATTTGGATGTCATGAATACCAGATAACCTTAGCTGGCCTCATTTCTGTTATTTATGCACCCATGCTGTATTCATCCAGTGTTGGCTTCAGGCATGGGAAATGTTAGGAAGCTAGTCAGGGCAGCAGACTGCCAGGGTAGCAAAGTGAACACAGATCAGTTCTGTACTTCAACTATATGAATCACAGAATCACAGAATCACAGGGGTTGGAAGGCACCTCTGGAGATCATCTAGTCCAACCCCACTGCCAGAGCAGGTTCACCGATAGCAGGTTGCACAGGATGGCGTCCAGGTCGGTTTGGAATGTCTCCAGAGTCAGAGACTCCACCACCTCTCTGGGCAGCCTGTTCCATGCTCTGCCACCCTCAAAGTCAAGAAGTTCTTCCTCATGTTTAGATGGAACTTCCTATGTTCAAGTTTGTGCCCATTACCCATGAAAGGAAAAGAAGTTGCAGTTGCTGCTCATGAAACTGTGGGATTGAACAATATTTGCTACTGTTGAAAGGAAAAATAAAAACAAAACAGGAGAAAAGAAGGAAAGAGTAAAGGGCCTTCTGATGTTTTTCCCTACCGATAGCCTTTACATAGTCCTGCTCTTCAGGAGTCCAGGGGTCTGTCTCAACTCTTCATCATATTTTTTTTCCTTTCTTGCCTTGCCTTGACCTGCCTTGCCTTTGCTTTTGCTTTTGCTTTTGCCTTTGCCTTTGCCTTTGCCTTTGCCTTTGCCTTTCCTTTGCCTTTGCTTTTGCCTTTCCCTTGCCTTTGCTTTTGCTTTTGGTTTTGCCTTTGCCTTTACCTTTACCTTTTCCTTTTCCTCGCCTCGCCTTCCCTTCCCTTCCCTTCCCTTCCCTTCCCTTCCCTTCCCTTCCCTTCCTTTTTCCCTTTTTATCTCAATGCTCTTCAGAAACAACTTGGCTTCTGCTCCTTTTGGTGCAGTAAAATTGACTTTTCCTTACACAGCTGAGAAACTTTGAATCAGGTCTGCTGTAGCTGTTCATTCATATGTAGTCATAAGCTTTGTATCAATGGCTTGATCTGTCCTAGCTTTTTCATTTCCCGCTACTTTATTTATATATCTTATAAAGTAACTAATGGGCTCTGAGCTGACCACTGTACCTGGAGAGCAAGATCTTGAATTTATAATGGATAGTTTTGTGAAAATATTCAGCTCATTGCTTACCAGAAATCAAAAAAGAAAATGAAAGTTAGGAATTGTTAGTAAGAACATCATTATGCCATTTTATACGTAATGTACACCCAGACCTTGACTTCTCTTCTCTCTTTGGGTCCCATTATTTCAAAGGATATAGAAATGAGAAAGTATGAAAAAAGGTATGAAAATGCCAGGATTTCTCCTGCAAATGTACAGATACACAGCTTACCAGAGACAACAGTGGGATACACACCTCATTTAGAAAGCAGTTGTCGTGGGCAGGCGGTGTATCTGTACAGCCTCTGTGCATTAAGTAATTGGATTGGCTCCATTGATAGCTTGCCAAAGTACAGAAGATGGTGTCTAATGCACCTCTGGTAAGTGTATTTGTAAATGCTAATGGTTTTTTAGGTCCGGTATATATTGCTTAGGACCACAGCTAATCTCCTTTTCAAATTCTTGGTGTACCATCACAAAACCTGTTACCCAGGTTTGTGATAGAAAGTGTATAGATTGGCTGTATAGACTACTCTTCCTGTTGTGCCCTCAGGTATGTCTCTGTCTTTATTCTTACTCTAGATTCCTAGTTTTTCCTACGCTCCATCACAAAGTCATATATGTCAAAAATGTGTATGTATAATCTTGGCATGAGCCAACTCATTCTATTAAAGACAATCTAAGGTCTGCATCTTTAAGCCATAAGTGAATTAAATTTAATATATATTTTTATTCTGTCTTGTTTATTCATAATCATCTCCCAAAATAAACATTTCTAAGAATGACCTTTTGTCTTATCTTCCTTATATTTTCCCAGGATAAAACTGTATTTGGTAGAAACTTTTAACTTATTTTCCTAATGAACAAACAGCAAAAGTTTGCTAAACCAGCCATTAATTCTTCTGAACTGCTATTATAATCAGGGACAATTCAGCCAATACAGTTGTTGATTCTGAGAGCTGTTCTCCTGTCCAGATGTAAATGCCCTTTGTCGGATGAGCTGGGTTGCTCTCTAGTCTCCACTGTCAGTACTGAGAAGGAGCTTGATCCACTTGCCTTAAATATGGGCTTCTAGTCTTATTTGTGACGTCTTAGGGTGTCTGGGACATCTGCAGAGAGCCGGCAGGTATGATTCAGGGAAGTCTGCACCCTACAGACCAGTAGCCAGAGGCCAGACAGGATACCCTGAAGCATCTTTTCATGGAGTTGTTTACATTTAGGTAAAATATTCTTCCCTTAGCTCCTCACTGAACTGTAATAAAACCTTAGGCACCTTTGCATGCAAGTATCTTAAACCTTAGACAAAGATTTTTAGTGTGATTTGGGAGGCTGTAAGGTATTTTATATGCCCTCCACCTGGTGCTCCAGATGGCTGTGGTTCACCTGTATGTTCTGTGTCTAGTCTGCCAACCTCATGCAGGTAACTATGGATTTCTTACAGTGTCTCATATTGTTCTAGATGCCTAGTTTTAACTACTGAATGAATTAGTTTAGTAAATTAATATTCCATACAACTTAAAGGATTTAGTGCCACACCTGCTGGGCACTGGACTACCTAGGATGTTTTGAAGGAAGATTAAAAAACATGGACATTGCAGTAAGTATGAAGAAATCTTTTCACTTCTACTCCAGTCTCAATTTTTTCACTTCTACTGATTGTTTCATAAGCTGATGAATGAGAATAATCTATCTTCCAAACCATAATGTAAAATGAGACAAGCTTTTTTTTTTTTTCCTTCTCTTTTCCCCAGTAATTAATTCTTTCTTGTATGCATTGTACCCTGCTTACATTCATCTTCATTTAGATTTGATCCTGGCCTGCTTACTACAGCTTTATTCAAATCCAACTGCTCTTTGTACTTTTCTTGTTATTATACAGAGGAATTAGTTTAAGCACATGTAAAATCTGCTGAAACACCTGCCACCCCCAACACCACCCGCACATGACAGAAATGTACTGCAGAAAGATATAGTTTAGATGTTTTAGTTAAACTGAACAGATATTTTTTTATATTCCTTGCTACCCACATAAACAGCAAAGGATTCCCTTTTTAGCCTTCTGTTTTTTTATCTAGGTGCATTATTTCTGCTTCTCATTTCTAAAACTTCCTGGAGTTTCAATACAGAGTGATTAGCACCTTAAATGTTCACATTTACCCTCATACTTTTAGAGCACCGAAGAACAGGGAAGAAGCAGGGGGGGCTTGCCTGTGTTAGTCTGGTAAAATATTTCATAGTTCATTTATTCCATTGAGGAGGATGTTACATCATAACACTACTAGCATGGGCAGTGGGATAATGAAACATCCATACTGTATGAATATATTTTTGGATTTCTCAATGAACCATCTAAAGTGAAGGAGGATACAAAGAGGCAAATATTCCAGGATGCGTATTTCACTCCTATTTATTTTAAGGCAAGTTTTTTACTTAGGTTACTAAAATAGTGATTGTATTTATTAAGCTTTACCAGCAGGGCTCTCTCTTGCATTATGTTTGAATTCAATCAGGACATTTTCATTTGGTGTGTATAGTCTAGACAATTTTCTAGACAATTTTAACACTGAAATTTTAAATCGCTAGTCCTCATTATAGAACCTATTAACAAAAGAATTAGATCACCTTCATATTCAGAGTTCCAATAGGAAGATATTTCCTTTTTAAGTAATTTTATTTCTGGTTAGTGAAGATGTGCACATGCGGTTAATGCCCAACACTTTCAACTGTAATGTCTTATAGGAAATTTAAATAGCCAATAGCTTAATGTATACTTCTGAGAAGTGGAGGAGATTCCGATGGTGCTGTAGATCCCACATTTATCCCAGGATAGACAGATACTACATCGCTACCTTGAATCTGTGTACAGATTCTGTGTAGTCAGGTACAGGGCATTGCTCCATGACTTATGGTTCCTACTGGAAAGAAACCTGAGGTCTCCCATTCTGAACAATCAGGGATCAGGACTATACCCATAACAAAACCCAGACCTATCTTCAGTTTATACCAAATCATCTAGACCCTTAAATGGATCAAGGGCCTTCCTTTCAAAAGAGCCAGGACTCCCACAGAACACATAAACTGTACATATGCTTTCTTAGTAAGTAAGATTTTGAACAATTTTTTTTCACAACACCTAGTACCCCCACTGCCAAAGTTATCCTTGTGTCTTTCTGTATAGTAATTTTGTTTTGATATTTGGAAATAAATATCTTAAGAAAGTTCCTCTTCTTTTAAATATACAGACAGAAAAAATTCTGGTGTGAACAAGAACATCTAGTGACTTAGTGGTCAGTAGAAAGAGATTTATCCCATTTATCTCAAATGCCTACCCAAGACTTCTGAAAGTGCCTACCTCTCCTCTTTAGATACAGCTATACGTGGCTTAAACTAATCATCTATCTTTTTACACAGTAAAAATTAGGTGAGATGCTTCCATCTTTCTCTTCCTTTGGAAATTTCCCATTTTATGTCCAGCAGCTATATATAGCCTTTATCACCCATTTCCTTGACATCTTCAGAAACATTACTGTGATGCAATGGTAAAACACTCACGTAAGGTAGAAGAGTCATAGTAGACATAATGGCAGTGTTCCATGAATACCGAACTCGCTTCAGAATAGCTACATTGCTTGGCAGCAGCTAAGACTTTGGCATAAATTCATCTTCAGGACTGGTGTAATTTTAAGAGTTCCTGTGATAGAGGTGGGATTTTTTTTGCAGGCCAGCTTGCCCCATCTGTTACTATGTTGTTGTTAGTTTTGCGAATTTTTTCCCTGGAGTTTGGTAGTGATGCAAACATTCAGAATTCTCCAAGACTGTCCTGCCTAAACCTTTTTTTTTTAAAGACCTCTGTTTGCTTTTTATGGGCTATGTGCATCCCAATTTCCATACAACATCTTTTAACTGTTGTGTTTATTCTAACATCATAAAAAGAGCTTTTACGCCAGAATTTTAGAGCAGAGATTTTCAGATCTGGTTACCAGTTCATGTTCTAGTTTACAATTGTATTCAGACCCCTAGAAAATCTTAAGAACATCCAAGCAATGCTTTTGAAATCAGGTGCCTACGTAGGGATTTAAGCAATCAGTCTTCAAAGTCTGAGATTGCAGACTTACATATAGCTATATATGTTAACTGTAAAACACAGCAACAAATGATCCAAGATTCAGCTCATCTAATTTAGAGCAATTATGAATTAGATTAAAAAGTGATTAAGAGCACAGAATAAGATCAATATCTTCTTACAAGTTTCTAGCTTTTTTCCATTGACCAAAGACAGAACCTAGATGGATGAAACTCTAAATTCTTTGCCCTTGCTTTTAATTTTCTGTTAAGGATTATATCTGCAACCAAGATCCAAAAAATGATAAAATACTGATAGAAAGATTATTATTGTGGAATTTCTAGTTGTGAATAGTACCATTATTATTAATAATAATTAAAATAATAATTATTATCAATAAATAATAATAATAAAGTGAAATGAAAAAAAAAAAATCTTCTCAGGGTTTTTCTAAAGGGAAGAAATCTAAGTTCCAATAAACCAGAGGCTATTCAAGCAAACCAAAATTAAGCACATCTTGCCTCGTGGCCTTCTGTCATGGAATACTGAACAAAGTCTGAATAGCATTGATCAAAATGAGATTCCATGTAAGTCACAAAAATTTATAACATATCAGGCAGCTCTAGCAGAAACTAAAGAGGTGAGCGTTAAGACTTTTTATTTAATTTTTTCCCCTCTCCACATCAGTGCTGCACAATGCCAAGATTCATTTATGATTCTTTTGTTCATATCCCAGTTACTTCATTTCTACCAAGGTCAACATGTTGTACTAAAGACAGTAACAACAAAACCCAACAGAGATCCCACAGTAAATTTTGTTTAAGAAATCAGTCTTCATAATAAATTAACCAGATCATTTATAAAGACTATCTCCATAAAAGTAATGTGATCAGTATTTAAGGGAATACATGAGCAGCTAAAGGTGTACATAGTGAAACTGCAGAAGAAACATAAAATATGTAAATTTTCCTTCTGTTCTTACGTATTGACGTTAGCTATTCCTAGCATTTCATGGCTGTATTTTTTGTTAGTAGAACCCTATATAAAAATGGGTATATGTTTGTTTGAGTAAATCCATATTAATTCAGTAACAGTTTACTCTTGCAAATCTATGTGTTTAGAGAATTGCAGAGTTGCTGGAAATGACAGAGGAGGAAAGAGGACAACAATAAGGCAGAGAATGTCATTGCCAATTTATCATCCTCTTGCTTTTTCAATATCAGAGAAAGAAAAAAACCACCTTTGGGTGGTGGAGGGGAATCTTGCATAAGTTCATAAGTTTCATATGTAAATTGATGACTTCTTCTAGAAAGATGCACAGAATCATGCGTGATACCCATGTTAAAAATATTTTTGTAGAAATGAGGTACATGAGGAATTAGCATGATTAGCTATTCTACTTTAGTTTGACATCTGCTCACACCTTTAATATTATGCTTTCTACGACCAGGGATCCATATATTGATAGACTGGTGGGTTTTTTTAAGCACTTGTTCTCTGAGAGGTATGTAATTACAGTCAAAGGACCAAAAAAACAAACTAGAAAATATTCAGCATCAAGAAACTCTGTTTAGTTATTCACTGATAAATGACATATAGATGGCATTTAAATAAGGCTTTTAATAATTGGATCTAAAAATTGTGGTTAAGATTACATTTTTTCTGCAATTTGGTAAGGTGACTACCATATACTATTGACTGTCCAACCAACCTTACAACTTCTCGAATGGATTTAACTTCACATGTATTTGTTTCCAGGCCTAGTCCTCTAGCAAATAGTTTCAGTTTTATCAAGATTGTACAAATCCTGTTTTAGCGATTAAATTGCTCTCAACTGAGTCATGGCCTAGCTCTGCCTTGTGTCTGTCATGTCAAAGCTCAAAGCTGATACTGACTTAAGACAGACCATCCTTCTCTCATAGTGAAAATCAGCTACAATTTTCTGCTGTCTCTTATTTTATCATCAGAAATTATTTTTAATGTGATGAATTTATAGAGTCAAGATGTACTGTGAGTCCCCCAGCTGCAGCTCCACAGGGCTTGGGTCTCCTTTAGGTTCTGTCTCACATTCTGTCTCATGCCCTGTCTTCTTTAGTTCTTCTCTGACGCACCAGCCATGTGTGGATGCTTCAGACAGCCTAGGGTGACTTAGTATGGTGTTCTAGAAGCAATACTGAAGAAGCTATGTCTTGCCCATGTCACTCACCTACGGCTGCAGATGTCCTTCAGGATTCTATGTAAAATTAATTCTTCTAAAACAGTATCTCCTTAAGGTTGTGACTTTTCTTGGGTGAAGCTCATGAGGAACCCCATTCCATTCTACTATGGTATCTGCAGAAGTGCAAGAAACACCTACAACCTTTCATTTAATCTGTGGGGGTTTTTTTTATTAGACTATTCTCAGTCTTTCATTTACAGTTTACAATAGACCATTTGTTTTCTTACCAGTTTCATTAAATATTTACCTTTTCAGTCTGTTACCGTATTTCTTTAAAGATCTCTAAAATTATTTTTAAAATTATAACAGTTATTATTGTCATTATTCTTGTTTTGAAGTCAGGGAGTAAAAGTTATTGTAAACAGAAGATTGACAATGCCATGGTAAAAAACAAAACAAAACAGAAACCCAAAGCAACTCTAGTAATTAGATATTGCAGAAAACTGGTTTGATGAAGAATGAATACAATGTCAGGAAGATAGCTTTGAATATATGTTTGTAAAAGTCTCTATTTGAAGAAGATAATCATTCAGGTAATGGGAAAATATAAAATAAAAAAAAAAACAAAACAAACAAACAAAGAAA
>VFFE01007060.1:421506-483481 GCA_008921705.1 Burhinus oedicnemus | reverse complement strand
GGTGTGAGGAGATATTTTTTCTCTCAATATTTGTATATTTCCATAGAAACATCATTTCTTGACTCTTACATCTTCTGTGTTGTTTTCATATGGGTTTTTTTCCTGGTGCTTTAGTATTTATCTTTCCATGGGAAGTTTCTCAAAATATATCTCATTGATTCATACAGGAATAGCATCTTTCGCTGCCACTGTCCCATCTTTTTCAGACAGAGGGAACTGGTTTCTGCTGTAGTGTGCATTAGTAAGTTTTCCATTATCTATGAAGATACAGGTGGTATTTATTTACTTCTTGTCATTTCTTTAAAAAACGTTCAAATCCCAGAATTCAAATCCTTTGTACAGAGTAGTCAGTGAAAAAACAGAGGTGGACATTTTTCCAGTACTGGTTCTTATGGCAAGTTCAAAAAACATACCTTTGCAATATTTTACTATTTAAACACTTTCCTTTATTACCATGATGTTAAAAGCCTTAATATTGTCATGGTGTAATGCAACAATAATTTGATGTGATTGAACAACACTAATAGAACACAATAGTTAATAATATGATGTGATGGACAGTCATAGTTGTTCACATGTTGTTTTGATGGGCCAGTTTAAATAGTTAGTGTTTCAAAGGACATCATATCAGAACACATAGACTGCATAGCTTCTCCTGAAACCCTAAGATGTGATTATAATAATCAGCTTACTGCTTTGCACTTGCTGGAAGCTGTTTGCTATTTCTATGGGTTCCAACTAGTGCTGCTATGTCATCTCAGAGAATTTCAGATGAGATTGCATCAGAATGAGAACATTTATTTGTAGAGTTTTTATACATTTATGCATCAACATAGAATGTACAAAAAGGTAGCTTTTGAAAATATGTATTGCTTCAGAACTATAATGAAAGTATTCTTATGAGAAGGAAATACTTTTGAACTTCTTAGTGTATAACCAATCACCCAAATACATTTTTTTTCCTAAAGTGTCAGTACTTTTTATGTCAGCTTTTAGATACTTTTTATTTACTAAACTTCAAGAATTATTACATAATTCCAAGGAAAGATTCCCCGAAAGGAATGAATAATAGCATTTGATAAGAATTTAGATTAATCTTATTAAAGATAGAGTACAAGTAATTTTTGAAAAAGCCATATAAAAGTGGAGAAAATAAACATAACATCACTACCTTCTTTATACCATATGTGACAGTATTAAATGAAGCATCACATCTTATCACATAAAGTTACAGATTTAGTGCTACTATGTCTGGGTCTTCCTTCAATGTCTGAATATTTTATGCTGTGATTATGTTTACAAATTTCTAACTCTTATGGCAATCTTCTGCCAATAATATTTTTCTAAGACCTCCCAAATTTGTATATTTAGTATCAGTCCGTATTGCATACACAGCATGACTGCTATACATGAAAAGGACCTTGTGTCTATTAGGAGGTGAAATATGAGTTTTCTGTGTCTCCCAAACAGCTACGTCATTCATCATTATGTATTAGAAATCCTCCAAACGGACCAAACACATTTCTGCCTCTTCAAGGCCAGAGAGATTTTTCTTTTTTCATGATGCTCATCCACAGAACGCATTTATATTGTCACAGTACATCTCTTCTGGCTTTCATTTCAATAGATTAAGAAGGCAAAACTTCTTCCCATAAAACTTCCCCCCCAAAAAAAATTTCTTCCCATAAAACTCTCCATTTCCTCTTTTTTTACAGTAGCCCTCTTTGGTAGTTTCAGTTCATCTTTATAAGCATGGATGAGCTCTTTCAAGTGCCTTGTATACTATAAATACAGCTCTCCTTTTACTGGAATTGTCTTTACTAGTGTAGACTGAGATTGCTTTTACAAGCTTAAGACCGTGTATGAACCTGGAAAGACACTTGGATGCCCAGGTATGCAAAAATTACACAAACATTGGAATTTATGTAGACACCTTCATGTAGAGCTTTACATTCAGTTGTCTTAATTTTGAATGCATTAACACCCTTATTTTGAAGGAAAAAACCCAACCAACTAACCAAAAAAACCCTTAAGTGTTCTGCAGCAAGCTAATCTACTAAGTTTGCTGCAGAACACTGTTGTTACTGTTAAACAATGATTCAAACAGCTAAATAAAAAGGGAAACCATAAGCAATGACCAATATGACAACTTTTACGTATTCTAGAAAACCTAAGATACACACTGTGCATTTATGATGCAATCTGCTATTTACACCTGTACATTTTTCATAAAGTCTTTTCCTGTGTGTTCCATACTATTTATTTTCCGTTGTTTACTGTTGCTATTATTGTTATTGCTATACTACACTTGATTAAAGAGTATCTGCGTTGAGAAATAAACTGACAAACCAGTTATCTTCAAAGGCAAAAGCATCCATTTACCATTTCTTTCTTGCTTTTTTGGATGCTCATATAAGGAAAACCAAAGTGACAAACCTAATCAGTTATATGCAATTCCACATTAAATCACACTATTATTCAGTTAAATCTAATTCATTGAATTCAATGGTAAAAAGAAACATGAAAAACAAAAGTAACACATTGAAACTGATGGTTGCAGATATAAAGGGAATTCTATTTTTCTCTAAGGAAAGGAAAAATGCAACTCTCAATTTTTTAGAATTAGTGTAATATCCACAGTGAAAGAAAGAAATATTCTGTTCTTTTTTGGCTGTATTATAGTAGGATAAAGGAATTCATGCTGCTGGAGCATATTTCTGTACCTTTTATCCACATTTTAACAGACATAAATGCATGCTGACTTATGAGATAATGCTGTAATCTTTATAAAAACTTTCTTCAGCCCTACAACTCAATTTAGATTTATAGGACATTTTACCAATTGTCCTGCTTTTAATCTCCTGAAAAGTTATAGATTATAGTTCATTTTTTTATAGTATTAGTGAAACACCCTTCTTAACTCTGGTCTTGTATTTTCTTTATAAAGCAAACTATCTGAAGATGGGCATTCAGATTTTTCATTATTTTGTATCTCAATTTTTTTAGATGCTTCTTCTTCCACAGAAAATACCTCTTCATTTTTTAAAACCCCTACTAAATTGCAGCTCCTACTCTTTTTATTATGTTGAAAGAAGATAATTTCTTTTTTTTTGCATATAATTTTTAGTTTTTCCTCCAAATTCTTTCAAATGTAAATGTTTAAGGTTTTAAGTTATTATTATTGCTATCAAAAAATGAATCCTTGAAATAAAATCAAAAAAAGAAACAAGGATGCAGTCTTCTGGTAATCCGTTAACCAGCCTGCTAATGAGACCATTAACAAATCAAAAATTGACCTCCCAAATCAGAGAAAGAGAAACAGATGGGTCATTATTCTGAGTATCCATTGTTAACCAATCTATAGAATGTCTGAATATAAAAAAAAAACTTTAGAAAACATTGAGCTAATTCTATATCTAACAGAATGTAGAGAATCTATGTGAAGCGACTGACTGAAGCATACTAAAAGTCCATAGTCCAAAAATCTTCTCAGTTACAGAAGTGTAAATCCAGAGTAGCACCAAACTTCTAAATTTTTCCGCAATATCAGGTTTAACTCAGTGCAGTGTAATGTATAGAATGAGTGTCACCCTAAATATTTAACAGAATTTCAGCTAAATTTAAAGGGGATTCCCCAGGTGGTATAAAATACACATGTATGCAATTTTTATCTTGAGAAAGGGAAAATGCAGGGCTTTAGCTGAGACTAATACAGGCAGTCATGACCATATGTCCTACATTTTTTCCATTGCTGATGTACTTCCTTCATCCCCTGTCTCTTCCTCATATTTTACTTCTCCATCCATATAAAACTTCATTACTGCCTCTCAGTTCATTATTAAATCTAGCCAGAAGAAGTGGTTTAATCTTTAATATTTGTAAGAGGAATAAGGTTAGAGATGTTGCATTAATTTAAATGGAGCGTTTTTTTAATGTTAAATGAAAGTTCCATATGGCAGTTCTATAGAATGGAAAAAAAATAGTAGATGCAAAAAACTTTTGGAGTGTACTAATTTTTGTGAGATTTTCGGCTCTCTTTAGGTGAAATAACTTCAGCTATGTGTTTCTGTTTGCCTAAAGAGACTCATTTTCACTTGTAAAAGTTAATTCTGTGTGAATGTCTTCCTATACAGATCAAGATGAAAATAGATTAACTTTAAATAAGTAGGCTTAATAATAAATTGAGGTGTTCTGATTTTAACTTGTTCTTACTGTAGACAAGAAACTACTGATAAAATGCATGTTTTAATTTTTAACCTCTAAAGTAGTAAAGAAGTTGCCTTTAAAAACTTAGAATTATTCTTATTTTCTATTTTAATATTTATTAAAATGTTATAAAAAGAGAGGTAAGTGACACGTTATACTTCATTTCCTTTACAAGTAAAATCTTTATCTTTTTAAAAGAATATTACTAAGTGACCTTATTGGACTTTTTTTTCTCTTTCTTTCTTTTTTCCCCAAGGTATGCATTCCAGTAGGGGAATGTCATAATATATCTCTACTTCAATATTTCTTTTGCTTTATCTTTTGCACTCAGCAACCAGGAGATGAACACAAAGGCTCTAGAAACTGCTTAGAAACACATTTTTCATCTATTAATTTATTGCTACAGTTGCAAACATTGCATAAAGTTAATTGTCTTAACTAGCAATGCAAAAAGGATGCATTTCTTTAAAAAAGTTGTCTGTATCTTCCTTGATTAAATAACCATGCAGGCTTTTGTTATAATATAGCTGTCAACACCTTCTTGGAAAAAATGCAAGACTGAAACATAGAATAGTCTTCATGAGTATGTTGTCGTTAAGTCAAGAATTTTGGTCCAAGAAGCTAAGGAAGCAAGAACCTAACACAATGTAAAGGTAAGAATATTTGACTTGCAAACTCCGAAGCTAGGACTAGTGTATATTCCTGAATTTTAGTCAATGACTATTTAATACAAAATAAATAAGCCCGCTAAAAGGATAGGACTAAGAACCAGATAAGCTGCTTCCTTCTGGATGCCCTCGAGCATGTATTCACTCTCTCCTGTATGGCTTCTCTTTGGCCTTGCCTTTAGAGTATTAAGTAAGTACAGACCGCTCCTTATTTCCCTGTGATGTCAGGAAAAATTCCTGAAAAATGGGAGCTCTGGTTATGCATTTCTCAAGGTTGGCAAGGAAACTAACACACTCTTTTCTATGGTCTACATTGCTCTAGCTAGGAAGCTATTTTGCAAAAGCTGAAGAGCACCTCTTACTTTCCAGAAGTCCTTCTTTATGATCTTTCCTATCAGGTTACTTGAGCCTTAACACATTCAAAAGCTAGGGTTTAAAATACGATTCTTATGCATCTGACTTTCCTTAGTATATATAGAATTAATTCACTAATGTGGCATGAGGAAACTTTACACAGTTTGATGCTCATTATCACAACATAAAAGGTTGTTTAGATGTTGTTCACAGTATCTAAAGTACTATATTCTGGACATGACTTTGGTGGAGTAAGAAAGCCTACGGATTTTCTGGTTTTCATATTAGTAGAGAAGCAAACAAAAGAAGTAGGGAAAGGAGAAGAAAAACATAGAAGGATGTGGTGTTTTGTTTTCATATACTGTTTTTTATTTGGTGAATGTCAGATTAGATTTTGATGTGCGTACCTAAATCTTTAGTCTCAGGTTTTTCCTTAGGTCTAGAGACTCCCACACATGATTTTTGTGTCCTACCTCTTCCTGAAGCACTTTCAAGAAAGAAAAACAACAAAAAAAAAAGAGAAAGACAAATGAGAACTCTATCCAATGTGGAATATAACAGGATCCCATCTGATAAGCTTAGAGGGCAGAGGGCTGTAATGTTAAAAAATGGCAGTCATTATACCTATATGATGGAGACTCCTAGAGCTTTAAGAAAACTGAAAGAAACAGGTGGTTAAAGCTCAGCCAATAATGTGATCACTAGCAAAGATCAAGTTAGACTACCTCGCAAGTAGGGGAAGTGACCTGGGAGCTAGAGAGGTGTGTCTCTAAGAGCAGGACCATAGGAGGAGCTGGCTATCAGAGGGACCCAAGGCCAGCTGCTGGCGGGACTACGAGGTCTGTCTGTGTTTGCGTCGGGATGAGGCACCTGGGGAGAACAAGGAGAACAAGCTGCTGGATGGGCCACGTGTACAAGGCAAGCTCCCAGGGAATCTGTGGTGTGCCAATGTTTGTGTGTGTGTGCGTGCACACATGTGTGTGTTAGTTAGCAAGGGGAGGGTCTGGAGTGGGACTGTGGTCTCAGGAGCTTGTATGTCCAGGAGACAGCAAGTGGGGAGACAGAGATTCAGAGGAGGCTGGAGAGGCTGAGTGTCTGAGCCCAGCTGCTGGGGGCAAATATTTTACACCTATGACTAAATTTTGCACTAATGGACCTTCATCCTGTTGTGCCTGAGAGGAGAGAGGAGCAGGATGAAGCCCTTGATGCTGTTTTCATGTGAATGCTCTGTGTGCCTGTCTATGATCTGTGTGGTCAGATATGTTTATATGTGCATGTGTATTGTATATGTGAGTTTGTGTGCCTACTGGGAATACATGCTCGGGTTCACTATTGCTTGGTCCTGGGGACATGAAGTTGTGTCAACCTTGCCTCTCTGTTGAGCAGCTGAATTTGGCTGTCCTCTAACAGATATTCCAAGGTAAAATATGTCTTTTTGCCTTGTGTTTCTTGGTAGTTCGACATAGCTCTCTGAACAGCATGATTTCCTGAGACATTTTTTAAAATTACTTTTCCCTCTGGTCCACCTCTGGCCCGTTTTGGCAGTATGGTTTCAGCTCAGCTGGTTTGGGTAACTAGTTTAGGACAAACTTGTGGATATTGTACTGCCTTGCTCAAGGAACTTGGTCTTAAAGACAAATTATTAAAATATAGGCAGAGATAGCTTAATAAACTCAAGAAGAAAGAGGGAAGAAAACTAGTGACATACATATATTTTAGAATTGTCTTAGGAATAAAATGATTTCTAATTACAAAATCAAAGAAAATGAACAAAAAGAAAGGAAACCAGAAAGAAAATTATGGTATATAAAGGGAGTGAAAAGTGTTCACAACATAGGTAGGTTGAAAACCAGATTCAAAACCATCAAAGAAAAAGGAAAAGGAAGAATCTTTCTAGAAATTAGACAAGGCCAGGTTCTCAGATATCTATGTGAGAAAAGAAACAATGAGGCAATGACAGGCTTATATGCATTTTTTTTTAAATTGGAAGCACACATTAAATAAATGGAATCAGAGAACTGTGGATAGCCAGGGATAAGTAGATGATGGAAGCTGGAGTAGAGGGAATACTAAAGGAAGAATCTGGGACAGGAAGAAGAAGAAAAGACGGAGAAAACTTGGAGAGCTTTAGGCAAAGAGTTTTTTGTAATAAGTTATGGAACTGTTACACTGAAAATGGAGAAGAATGATTTCAGTAGGAAATGTTTTGAAACATACAGAATAAGGTGTCAGTTTTTCAATGAGTTTAGTCCTTTGCAATCACGTACACCCAAGCACTCAAAATTTTTTCCAAAGTGTCTGTAAAGTATCCACTGTAAAATCTACCGCAGCTCACAAAGCACTTTCCAGTTCTACAAAGTAAGGACATCTATATATATACTTAAAAAAAGACTAAAAGTCACAGCTGTGAAGTTCTGTGAAAAGGAAGCAAGAAACATCAAAGGTGCTGCAAGTATTCTACTTTCAGCAGTGTGAAATTTGATGATCTCCATGCCAAAGGGGAAAGGGGAATAATCCCAAACAGTTTCTCAAAAATTCATGTGCCGAGAATTTCTTCCTGTGCCAAAATCTGGTGATCAGCTAAACACTGAGTACTTGAGCAAGACATCAATAAGGAAAATTCAAGATACATTCTGCTATGCACACTATCTTTTTCTGTGATCAGTATCTAATATTTGATAAGAAAGTGAAGGAATCTTAAACATTGTATATGAAGGACAGAAAAAAATCTTCCGTGGCTGCTGTAAGCGATAAGCAGAGCCATGAAGTACGTATTTAATATAATAAAATATTTTGAAAAGTAAAAGTGCAGCTGAATCAAGTGCTAGGGCTATTTGAAATGGGAATGAAAGTGGGACTACAGCTGGAAAAAAGCTCTTACAGATAGACACTGCATTTTTTCGGATGGAAAAATGTCATAAAATTCAAAGTTTCATAGTTGGTTTGACATTTTTTATCTACCCTTTTCACTGAAGAGGCTGGAACAAGTATTTTCTGAAAAAATGAATGTTTTCAAGTATTAGTACATCTACACTTAGTCCTTAGTGGTTACAATTTGCTATTGTACCTGCAAAGGATAATAGCCTAGGGTATGTTAACCCTAGTAGCCGGTGTCCTGGATTACTGTTCTCTTGACATTAGAAACCATGCTTGCGAACTCTTACAGCTCTAACTGTAATATTTTGTGAACTTTCCATGTCTGCAGACACAGTAAAAGCAATTGAAATACTCAGCTTATAGGTCTTTCTCCCTGCCAAAGCAGTATGCACTAGAAGAATTTTCTGTCTTCTGAGTGATGTTATTTACAGTGTGCAAGGCACTGAAATTTCCACTGATTCCCTCATAAAGCCATTTTATATCTCACTATGGGAACTCTTTAATATAACAACTTTTTCTTAAATTTATCTGTTTATTTCTTTTTATTTCCTTTGCACCTGGTTTGCACCTTCTCACTCTTCAGTACCAACACTGTCATTTTTCTTTTTAATCCTTCAGCCAAGCATTATATACTTAATTTATTTAAGACTTGCTTATATTCTTCAGGCACCTTCTTCTGAAATCTTTACAAGTAATAATTGTCTTTTTTGTAAAGAGTTAACTGTAAGTGAAAGGAATATATCAAGTACAAGGGGCTGGTCTCCAGGCAGATGTATATAATGTAATCATACATCCCTGGTCTATGGCATTGATTTGTGTTCAGATTATTGAGAGGATTTTATCTGCTAATAGGCAGCAAACTAATTTCTAGTGTTCTGCTTAATGTCCCCTTTAGGTATGTTTTATTGTCACAGCTTAGTGGTTTCTCAGAGTTGTTTCTCTGAGAGATGAGGGATAACATGAGGATTTCTATAGAAAGCATGACTAAGGTGGAAGTGCTACCTCTTGTTCTTAACAGAGGTGATATGATGGCATTTAAAAATTTTGGATATACTGAGGCTGATAAGTGGAAATGTGTAGCAGGTGCAGAATCCCACATGAAGAATAGAAGTATAACCAGGAAATGATTCTTTAATGAGCTATTAAGCAGATTATTGCACCATAAACATATCTCTTAACAAAAAACAAGACACACAGTAGGTGCATTTTACTTCTTTATTCATCCTTAAAAAAAAATCTGGTTTAATTTTTATTGGCCTTGTTTTTCTTGCTTCTCTTAAGTGCAGTTCTGGGTCATTTAGCACTTGTCTTTCCTCCAAAACAGGGGCTTGAACATGTGGATTTGACATTTTACTTTCTGCTGCTTTTAGTAAAGATAGACCAATTTGATGGATGGTAATATTGAAATACACAACCTGCTGAGAATATCTTACATGGTTTAGAAATGTAATGTAGTTATGTGAGAGTTTATCAGCATATCTAGAACACATTAACAAGATGTTCCACATACTTCTAAGTGATTCCTTTGAGTTCTTAAAAAATCATTACAATTTCTCTCTGTGGGACACTGAAAAACATGAATCTGTGTATCATTCTGTTCTTTAAAGAATACATGCTGTCACCTAAAGTAGAAAGTACAACATCTGGATGAGAAATTATGTTATCACCCATGGCATAACTATTATCTGGTCACTAATAAATGATAATTCTAACTCTCGCTACAGTGTTATAGTTGGTCCGCATACAATGCCTAACCTCAGAAGTTTTTACTGAAACCTAAAGATCAGAAAATACTAAGTTCCTACCCTCCTTTTGAAAGCTCTTTTTTTTTTAATGAGCACACCAAAATTATTTATATACGTCCAGTCTCCATAAATAATTTTGAAAAATTACTTGTGTTCAAAGAACACCCATTGATTGTTAAAAAAACATCCAACACCACTCTTCAGCATTTGTTAACTGAATAACAGCAAACAACTCACTTCACCTGCATCCTGGCTTCTGGATTTAAAAATCTCATCCTGGCAGCTTGTTCAGTTCTTTGTTCTTTGTATCCCGGTTGGCATCCAGATTGCACTGCAGAAAGGTTTGGGTTTCCTGTGAGTCATTTACCATGTCTATTAGCTGTGTGTGCATGCCTTGGATAAACTGGAAGTTCTCATATAACACTAGGAAACTATGCTTATTGTAAAATCATTGTTTTGAAAACACCTCAGGAGACCTAGAAGATCAACTAGTCCAACTTCCCACTCAGTGGGTCTAGTTAGAGAAGGTTGCTCAGAGTCTTCTCCAGTTGAGTTCAGAACACCTCCAAGGATCAAGCCATCTCAACCTCTCTAGTTAATCTGTTCCCACACTTGATTATGCCAAAGGTGATCCCTGCCCACCCCCCGTTTTTGTCTAATCAGTATTTGCCACGTTCCAACTTGTGTCTGCTGCATCTTGTCTTATCACTGTGTGCCTCTGAGAACCAGACCTCAGTAAACCCTCCAATTAGGTATCTGTAGACAACAGTTCGGTCCCCTGAGCCTTTTCTTCTCAAAGGTGAACAACCCCTGTCCTCTCAACCACTTCTCATTCATCATGTGCCCTAGCCCCCTAATGATCTTGTTGGCTCTCTGCTTGGCTTACTCCAGTTAAGTCAGTACCTTTCATGTACAGGAGAGCCCAAAATTGGCCACAGTATTCCCAGATATGGTCTCACAAGTTCTGAACAGAGGGAAGTAATCACTTCTTCCAGCCTGCTGTCTTCACTTTTGCATATACATCCCAGTAGGCAGTTGATCTTTGCTGCAAGAGCATCTTGTTTTCTACCAGGATACTCACATCCTTTTCTGCAAACCTGTTTTCTAGCCAGTCAGCCCCCAGCCTGTGCTGTTGCATTGGGTTATTCTGTCACAGGTGGAGAACTTTGGTTTTGATTTTGTTGAATTTCATGAGTTTTCTCTTGGCTCATGTTTGCAGCCTATTTAAGGGTTCTCTGAATAACACCTCTATCCTTCAGTAAATTAAATGCTTCTCCCGATTTGTCCAGGCCATTAAATAAGAAGTTAAAAAGTATTGGCACTGGCCTTGACCACTGAGGTATGCCACTCCCGGTGGCTACCAGTTGGACTTTGTTCTATTGATCATAAGCCTTTGAGACAGAAGGTCCGGCCAATTTCCCACTCGCCTTGTAGTCCCCTTATTCAGTCCTTACTTCACTAATCTGGCTGTAGAGGAACCCACACATAGAATGCGGTTCATAGAGATGGGCACCTATCTCCAAAACGCTGAATGTTGCAATATCTAGATTACAATTCTGGAGAATGTTTTTCAGATCTTGTTGCACTCTTCTCTCCTCTTTACTTAATAAACCTTGAGAGAAAACATGCACTACTGACCTATAAAATGCAAAACTCACCTCTCTTCATAAGATAGGGATTTTAATAGGTTTGAACTTATGTTTCTGGCTTTAAAATCTAAATTTAATTTCTTTTAGCTATTTATATTTCTAAGTCTCAGTTTTGATTTTTCATTCTATCTCACACATATTTTTTCCCTAGCTCTGTTCACCTAGCACAGAAAATTTAGTCAGCCTATTTTAATCAGTCTACTTTCCTTGTAAGGCAAGTAACACAATTTTTTTTTTCCCCAGATGACAGTGTAACTCTTTGTTGTGCAATATCTAGCCACATCAATACCTTTCAAAATTTCTGGATGCCAGTTGTATGGTTTTTCTTATACGATAGATTAAAATACAAGTGGACATGCAATATGATTGCCTTTTTTGTAGCTGCCAAGTTATTTTCACTAGCTTTCTACATGACATTATTACCTTATCATGTTACCCACAAAAATATCAATTTAATTGTTGTCCTCAAAACTTATGCCTTCTGATACTGTGATCTATGAAGGTAAATAAGTGTTAGACAACTTCTGAAGAACACATGAGTTTTTAAATGGGAAAGGAAATACTCTTCCAACAATAAAGCTTATAACAGAAAAATTTACAGACACTCCAATGAACAAAAATCTTCACTTATGCTTCTATTAGAGAAGAATCTCTTGATAAATGTTTGTGAAAGACAAAAAATAACAAATGTATCCTGAAAAGAAAAAAGGACTATTTCCTCTTTCAGTATAAATTAAGCTGTGGTACTGATGAATTTCCCTATACAGACTAGCTATAAGTATAAAAGACTGATTTCCTTTTCTCTTTACCTCCACATCACACTGATCAATAAATTGACAGAACAGAAGTATTTTTGGGACATGAAATAATAATACTGCTGCTATTTGATTTAGATAGTCTCTTAAAGAAATCTGTGCTTTTAATAGCATCAGTAAGGCTTGAGCCAACTAAGCATAAAATAGTTTCTTGTGCGCAAAAACTTTTGACTGTGTTTAAAGTCATATTAGCAATGGAAAACTCCTATTCCCAAAAAATCCATTTGCAAAGAGAAAAAGATTAATTTTAGCTTTGGGAGTCCTAGCAAGGTGAATTGCACAACCTGTTAGGAGATTACCCAGCTTGTACTCACAAAAATATGGTTTAGACATCTCTATAAGGAAGTTAAATAATCTTGAATAGGAGTATAATTGAAATTAATACACTGGGGTTGTTGATTTCAATACAGAAGTATGAAGGTTTGTTGATGTAAAGTGTATTTATATTAGAAAGATAACATCCACACTGTGAACTGAATAAAAGAAATGATCTAACAATGTTACGCTTCTACGAGACAAGAAGGACTGTATTTAGAAATATAAACAGGTTGAAGAAAAAATGAAATATTAAAGGAACTAAAGTAAATTAATAAGGTACAAAACCGACAGATTTTATAACCAACACAGAAGTGTCTGGTCAATGATATGTGGCATTGTCATTCAAAATCTTATTTTGCTAGTTAGCAAAGGCTTGCATTTTTCTTATTGTTAACATCATTAATTAATCTTTCTGTATGATTATTTTCCACATTTGCACTTGGATTGCCACGCTTTCCCTTTTGCACTCTTCAGCGTTAGTCTAAGATTAAATACTTCAGCTCTCTTTGAAATAAGGAAATCTTTTTACGGCTTAGCTACAAATTATCTCTCTTAATTAACAGGTTACTGGAAAAGTGTTTAAGTATCTAACTCCTCCCTGCTGCTTTGTGGTATAGGCTCTTTTATTATTTGTACTGTGGTAACACCCAAAGGCCCCAACCACAAAGCTGCATGTGCTACAAAGCTACATGTGTTAAACATAATAAGAATGACCAAAGGAAGACAATTTATATGCCCAAGAGATTTTGATCCAAACAAAGGTCACCACGTATTTTTGTTCCACTAGAATTTGAATATTTATCTCAGGTATTTCTGAATGTAAACCAACAACTTTAGTCCAATGTATTTGAAAATGGGCTCACCAAATTCTAGAATGGTTGCTTGAAAAGCATTGCAGTTACTAAGAACGTACAAACTACAGTGTGTTGCTACCAAAGAGATAAGCTCTCCTCATCTCATGAACATCCTGAAGGAAAAATTGCTAAGCAATTCTGAAAAGAAAACAATAAGTACACCTCTGAGATATGAGTAAACTCCACATTAAGACACCTAAATTTTTAAGTCTTTGTGTGGGTTTACATGTGAGCAAGGCAGCTTAGTTAACGAGCACTTACAGGATCAGACCACATTTGAGAAATGTTTATTGGAATTTGTTAATATTTTCTTGGCTTCCTCATGGATTTTTGAAAGGCGTAAGCCAGCTGTATGTCATCTGTACCAGTCCAAAGTAGATAGGCTAGTTATCTCAAAATGTTTCAAATGTCACTGAGTATGCCCTGTATGAGTTGCTAGTCAATGCAGCATCTGGAAAATGATTCAGCTGCCTGAGCCCGGGTAACTCATGTCATATGAGGAATCTTTTGGTATCTTGCCAGACCCGTAGTTGCTGTCCCATAAAAATACAGGTTCCTTGTAACTTTTGTGTCATACCTGCCAGCTTCCTATGGATGTTTCAGGTAGGCATGGTGTTAGCGCAGCAGCAGACACTAAGCTGAGGTGCCTAAATAAGTCCTTAAGGAAACTAATTTTATATGCTTTCCTGGAAGAGCTGTGTAATGGAACCCACCCTAGTAAATGACAAAATGAGTAAAAAGTAAATGCAATATAATTTTTCAAGCACTAAAACAGAGTAGATTTTTCTGCCTTTTTTTTTTTTTTTAATATAAAGCATGGGGAACTTTTTGAAATTATTACATCAAGGAATTTGAGTGAAGTTAAGCAATTTAACCAATTTATATGTTTCTGTTAAAGCAATATTGCTTCAAAATTTTTCGAATGAAGACCTAGTAACGCATTATCAAACAATTTTTTGTATTGTGCATTTATCCAATATAGTTGACGTATCTGTCCAAAACATTTGTCAGATACCCAGACAATAATACCCATTGCAATTGCATGCATTGAGATAACTGCTTTACACTGTGCAGAAATAAAACAATATGCACCAGAATCAAGAGAAATGCTTTCTCTTGATGACCTGAAAAGTTATGGAATTTGTTGAATTATTCAAAGTCACGTTAAGGTCTAAGTCTCTGACAAACTTGATAAACCTTGCAAACATGACTTTAATTCTGATCTCCACTCCAGTTCTCCTTCTCCAAGCCAACTCATTAAATACAACTTTACCAACAGTTTTAACAAAATGGAATAGGGCAAATCATCAAGACACTGTGCAGCATCGTTTGGGATAAGCCATAAAATTTCTGGAGTAGTTGATATATTTAAACAGTTAAATCCCCCGTTACTGGGAAATTTTTCATTTTCTTTAAATATTTTACAAGAGAAAATTGCCAAATGAATATAATTTTGTTGTTTGAATCATTAGGAAGCTGAGGAAGTGTGGGCTAGACGAGGAGACAGTGAGGTGGATTGAGAGCTGGCTGTGTGACAGAACTCAGAGGGTTATGATTAATGGAGCAGTGTCAAGTTGGAGGCCTGTAACCAGTGGTGTCCCCAGGGGTCAATACTCGGTCCAATCTTGTTCAATATAGTCATCAATGACCTGGATGAGGGCACAGAGTGTATCCTCAGCAAGTTCGCTGATGATACCAAACTGGGAGGGGTGGCTGACACCCCAGAGGGCCGCACTGCCATCCAGCGTGACCTGGACAGGCTGGAGTGCTGGGCAGGGAAGAACCTCATGAGGTTCAACAAGAGCAAGGGTAGGGTCCTGCACCTGGGGAGGAAGAATGCTAGGCACCACTATAGGCTAGGGGTGGACCTGCTGGAAAGCAGCTCTGAGGAGAAGGATCTGGGGGTCCTGGTAGACAGTAAATTATCCATGAGCCAGCAATGTGCCCTTGTTGCCAGGAAGGCCAATGGAATCCTGGGCTGCATAGGCAAGAGTGTGGCCAGTAGGTCCAGGGAGGTCATTCTCTCCCTCTACTCAGCACTGGTGAGGCCACAACTGGAATACTGGGTCCAGTTCTGCTCTCCCCAGCTCAAGCGGGACAGGGAACTACTGGAGAGAGTCCAGCATAGGGCAGCAAAGATGATTGGGGGATTGGAGCACCTCCCTTATGAGGAAAGGCTGAGAGAGCTGGGACTCTTTAGCCTGGAGAAGAGAAGGCTGAGGGGAGACCTTAGTCTTGCTTAGAAGTATCTGAAGGGTGGGTTGAAGGAGGATGGAGACAGACTCTTTTCAGTGGTTCCCAGTGACAGGACGAGGGGCAATGGGCACAAGTTGGAACATAGGAAGTTCCATTCAAACCTAAGAAAAAACTTCTTTGCGGTGAGGGTGACAGAGCACTGGAAGAGGCTGCCCAGGGAGGTTGTGGAGTGCCCTTCTCTGGAGATTTCAAGACCCACCTGGCTGCAGTCCTGAGTAATGTGCTGTAGGCATTCCTGTGTTAGCAGGGGAGTTGGACTAGATGATCTCTGGAGGTCCCTTACAACTCTGAAAATTCCGTGATTCCGTGATTTTCTCTCCATTAACTAAATGTACAAGCTCTAAGAGGACAATAAAGACCTTTTCTGGAAAACATGTTTTAATCTGTACATGGAAATGCAACTCTTATATAGACTATAACTCTTTAGCCCTATAATTACAGTACTTCCATTGCTATTAACAGACCTCAGGTTTTGTATTAACTCTACATGGACTTAGGACTAGGATTTGTGAGGCTTACTCTGTCTAGATTTGTTTTGATCTGCCAAGAACTTTTGGTTTAGCTTGGTTAAGAGGAACAGTCTCACAGACAGATGGCTGTTGTATTATTAGTTTTAGTTGTTGTTCAGCTTTGTGCAATTTTGTTGTAAAACAATTGCTGTAATTGTTTTGGAATACATTTCTTAAATAATGGTACAAACTAGTTGTCATTCAGTATAGAATGATCTGTCACCATAGAACATAGTACATGAAAGCATTCTTTAAAATGTGGGCACAGGATGAAGCCAGAAAGCCTGGGGCTACATGCAGGTCATGAATCACCAGTTATTGATCATCAAAGGAAAGAAACCTTGAGTGCTGGATGAAAAGGGTATGGGGATAACAAAGAGAAAAAAAATTGTTAGATTGCTAATGTTTTAATTACACTATCAACAAATTATTATGTGTACATATTAGCTATGTTTCCTTAGCCCAGATAAGTTGTTTGGCGTCTTTAGTCTGGGATCGTGCTTTTGGGTCTTTGTTGTAAATTGGATGAAATCAGGGAAGGCCCAGATGGCTTTGTCATAATCCACAAAAATTTCCCATATATCTTAGTACACTTATTCTGATTCTATGAGACAGACAGGTAGTTAAGCATGTGAAAGTAGGAAACACTAACATAACAGTCAGATGTAATATTAATCTGGGACTCGTGCACGTGCTTTATAATATGGTCCTTAATTGTATGATCACACTCTCTATTTCAGAATTGCCATAAAAAAGGGAGAGGGAAAGAAAAAAGTCACATTTCATTCACCTTGTACATTGTAACTTGCTGCTTAGGTCCATTAGTTAGAATTTTCAGTGAGCCTTCTAAATATCCATTAAGTAACACAGGCATGGTGGTGTCAAACTTCATGGATGGGATTTGGATCCAGATTCAGACACCAGATTAAGGTCTATACATAGATATCTGCATATGAATTAAGGAATGGGATCTAATTGCCTAAACATTGACCATTTGTGCATCTAAAATTATATATCTACAAGCTTTGTCTTTACATGTGTTTTAAACTGATGTTCCATAAAGTGGTGTTCCAATGCAAATAAATAAATATTGGTTTGAAAGAGGTTTACTGTGTTCTACATATCTGTTCATGAAAATATTATATTTGAAGGTACAAGGCACAACAATGTATTGCAAAGTGAATGAATTCAGGACTTTTATTGCTGATTTTTTTTTTTTAATTTCTCACTGGCATTTTTCTATGTTTAGTCAATAAATAGTAGGGAAGATTAATTTATAAATGGTGATACTTTCATTTTCTAACTAAGTGTTCTCTGTGCTGTCAGATATTACTTAGGGTTTGACCAATAGCTTAGGATTCCTGGGTTGCTGTTAACAAATAATCTGTATCATTGTCCTATAAGATTTTTCTTCTACAGATTGTATTTAACATATGAATTCTGTTGATTGCTAATTTTCTGTACTCTTTTAGGTATCTACTTGTCATGTAATAGCCATTATCTTGATTTACCACACATAAAGCCTCTGCTCTCTGTGCAATCTCTCTATCAGACCATATTAAAATTAATATTTGTATACAAGTTACTTAAGTGCTGTGGTTTCACTGTGCTCTGAAAAAATCTTTATTTGTTTTTCCACTAATCTATTTTCTGTTAACTTACATAACGAAAAAAGTATCCCAAATGCCAGTCATTTTTCTCTTCATGCTCTTGTCTCTGTCTAGAGCACTTGTGTTCAAATTTTTTCATTTTATTAAGCTTTTTTCTGTTTTTATTCTCTTAATCTCTTTTTTTTTTTGAGGTGATGATCAAAAAAAATCAACAAAGTGTAGAAAGCAAACTAATTAAAATTGTGGACAGAAATCAATTTAGTAAACATAAAAGTATGAGAAATATACTGCCAAAAGAAAGATTAGATCCCAGATAGTTTAGTCAAGAGACTGAGTTTCACTCGATGTTACACTGACAAAATTAAGAAATATATTACCAATCACGGTGCTTTGAAATCAATCAGGATTCTGTTCAAAAATTCCTGTGCACACACAGTTAGAGGATTTGTAATCCGTGGTGACCCCTTTGTTTTTGATCAGTAGAGTTGTGGGATATTGTGCAACAGAACACCAGGAATGCATCAAGCTTGAGAAGCCTGAGGGGTAGCACACATCCACTCCTTGTGATCCATGATTTATAATCAATTCCTGAGAATGCTTATAATTTTAGTTTAAAGGAAATACTAGTTCATGCCAACTCTAACTTTTTTGAGTGAACACATAGAAAATAATTGTCAGTGTATGTATTGTTTCTTTTCATATTACACAGAGAATACTAAAGAGATTATCCTATGCGTGATTCTGATTGCCTTTTCATGCACTTTCTTTTAATGTGACTTCCTTTTTATTAATCTTTGTGAGAACCAAAACTACCAGAATGTCTATGTTTCTTCAGAGGATTGTCTTTTTGTGGGTTTGGTTTTTTCTAGCTTGTTTTTGTTGTTGTTGTTGTTGTTTGTTGTTTTTTGTTGTTTTGGTTTTTTGAGAGAGAGAGAAAGAGAGAGAAGGGCAAGGCAGCTCATTGGCGTGACCAATCTACTTAAGAGATCAAAAGAGAAAACTGGAAATAGTAAAATACTTCCAATTATTTCAGGTTAGATGGACAGCAAAGAGAAGACCTAATTCTAAAAGTGCCACATGAAGTGAATATATATATTTAGAGTAAAAGAAGAAACAAGTTCCAAATGACTTGAAAGTGACTTGGAACACCAAATTTATGGCCAATCTGACACTAAGTGCTTACACAAAACTGGAATGGAGTTTCTGAAACAAATTCTGAACACTTCAATTAGACAGCCAGTTATCTTGGATAAATAACTCCCAGCATCCTTATTGGTTTTGATTAAAAAAATTAAGTGCCACAAGACTAATTTCAGTTCTTCCAAACCTTCTGAGATGATGTCCAAAAGAACCCAAAAACAAACCAGACTTAAAAAATTCAGTGTCTGTTTCTTCAGTTTATGGGATATTTTTCCTTTTCTTCTCTTATTTTAAAATCCTTGCTTATTATATTTGACAATGTAATGACTGTAATAATGACAGTTTTCCTGATTCACAGCTTCTTTGCCGGTGCAGACTCTCCCACCAAATTACACTTATCTTTCTTCTTTGATAAATAACACTTCACATTGTATATCTGGTTTTCGGCTTATAATCAGTTATTAGGCAAAATAACACTCTAACCTTTACACACAACATACATGAATGCCTGAATTGCCTTGGGCTCTGTATTATTTTCCAGTTGTTTTTTTTTTTAAATTCATTGCCATCATGACAGAACGCATACTATTATAGGCAGTGAACCGTAAGTGGGAATGACTATACCATTTTGTTCCTTTTTACTGCCTGTGGGAAATTGCTGTAATGATTTCTATCAAGTCAGACTAAGCATCTCTAGGAGGTCAGCTTCTAAAATAAAACAGGACTGCTCTCTTTACTATACAAAATTTGCTGCATATACTTTTTGTCCCATATGTGCTACTTAGAATTTTAGAAAAACAACAATCTCCCAAAACTAAAAAGCTCAAACAGCCAACAAAAAACATTCTTAGTGGAACTGCCTAGTTGTACAGATTTGTGAGACTGGATCATACAAGAATTCATCAGAACAGGAAATTCCACATTTTAAGATCTGATTAATTTCTCAGACTAAAAAATAGTTACTGAACATGACTCCTTAAGACTAACAAAATACTAGGTAACCAGGAAGAGAAGATATACAACACGGAATATAGGCATAGTTGTATGGTAAGAGGGTAGGTTTTTTAAGATTTTTGTGCATGCTTGTCTTGATGCTTCCTGTATAACCCATCACTATCCAGTATTAAAGTGTAAGAATTAAACTAGTCCTTAGACTCCTAAGGTGGGATTCATCTCACTTAACTTTAATTTTCTGAAAGTTTTACTGTTCATCATTGCCATTAAACATAGCTATGTATGGTCCTCCTATTGTAGATAAAGGGAGATAGCTTTAGAAAGTGATTTAATCGTAGTCCAGGATTAGTAAGTTTTTTGAGATGTCTTTCTCCCTATTCGCTGGAGAAGGAACCCCGCTAACTTACACTACATGCTGTTTCTAATAGGCAACAAGAGAAGAAATTATATTTCTGAGTACAAGTCAAAATCCTACCAAACATAAGGTGGGTAGGATTCATCTCATCTAATTTTACAAGTCAGTAGTAGGTATCTGTACCTGAATTAGTTTATTATAATATGCTTTTTATTTCATGGTGAAATAAGTGCTTTTTGTGTGCACCTCATGTGACCTATTTTAGTGACGATCATACCTCGGGAAAAAAAAGCTTGTGCCTCTTGTATAATTATATTTCCTGGTAAACACGTAGGTCCCTGAAATTCAGTCACTACATAAACTTTCTTCTGTGTTTTCACTAAGTTGGTCTGAGGTCTGAAAGTTGACATCCCGATGCCTAAGTTTTCATAGTTTGCTTAAACAGGACACACTCACAGATAGGAAGGAAAAAGGAGTTACTCATCTTGTACTGTTTTGTAAAAAAACTTGCCTAGAAAGAGGGAAACCTCATCTTCTCGTCTGGCTCAGCAGAATGGAACTGAGTTCAGAGATGATGATTTCTAGATAAAAATCCCAGCAACACTCTATGTAGTACTATTTTATGTGTGTCCTCTTGTATCTGTGTCCGTGTAACCAAATTGGCCAGGTAAGACCAGAGGCAGACTGCAAGCTGGAGCGAACATGCAAGTATGTAAGTTCAAAGAGAAAACCTCAACAAAAAGGTTCTGTTACCTTATTATTCCTTAATTTATGTAATTGCAAAATAATGCAAATGCTTTCATTTTTGATTCGTAATAGTGTTAAATAGCTTTAGAAAGCTGAAATATTCTATATAAGAAATAACATAAAAGCTTGGTTATAGTATTTATATAGAAGAGGTAGTCTACAGATATACAAAACCTTTAATGATTATGTTGTAATATCATAAGATTAATATAGTGTAATTTTGGATTAATCAGAAAAACTATAGTATGATAATTTTAAAAACATTATTGTATCTGCTTTGTTATTAACATATTCAAATAAGGAAAACACCTGCAGAAAAACCTTACCATGAGAAATTTATAACATAAATAGAACATGGATAAGAAAAATAAACAGAAATGACCACAAAAATTTCAGTAAATTTCCAGTGTAGAACTTGTTGATTGCACTACAAGTAGCATGAAAGTAAAATATAAGAAAATGTTAACGATTATCTGGAAGCTACATCGTACATATATATTTTCATACTGCAAAAACTTGTCATTATAGGAAAACACTCTTTTCTTTCTTGTTATGGTAGAAGCACCATATAGCTGATTTTTTGAAATAATATTACTACATTTTATGCTTGAAACTGTACTTGCAGCCAAAGTTTCTCTGCCATTCAGAAGGTCTTCTGGGCACTTTTGGTGAAGTAGTAAATTGCATTGTGTTTGGATGACCAGCTTTATATTAGTAGGGAAGTTGTCACAATCATTTTGAAGAATAAAATATTTAATATGCAGATAAAATATGAACAATCTAGTAAACTTTTCCTAAAGAAATGTTAATGTCTATTAAGGAGACCAAACATTTTCTGTTCAGACAGCTGACATTAGCTTTATAACTGTTCGCTACCACTGCTTGTCAGTTTAAGTGAGAGAAATTTGAATAGGAAAGTGCTAAAAGGCTATTTATTGTCTTATGCTTGCTACTTGCATATTCTATGACATGTTTACTCACTGCAGATAAAATCCCTTGATATGCTTCTTATATAAATATTCATAAACATATAATAGATCCAAGAAACAAATATAAAGTTTATGACTGCCATGTTTATCTGATTGAAACAGAGTAAGACTTTACAACAAAAATATTTTTTGCAGTCACTAGACACATTACAAATACACACATATGCACACAATATAGTATTATATATAGAGAAATATGGAGGGGGTTATTTTATTTATTTGTATATAAAAGCCACATGAATACATTAAGTCAAACATAAACAATTTTCAGAGAAATTGACAGTATTTATCATGTATGCAAGAAGCAATATCTCTAAGACTATGTAATGTTTAATAAGCAAATTAATGTTGAAGTGCTAAGTAAACCACAGGGTTTATGGTTGTTAATGAAGCAGCCTTTACTTTCCATGAGACAGTATTTGCTGAAAGGAACATAGAGTGATCCCAAAGTAGATGCTGAAATTTCAAGTTACAAATGGAAATTTTAATATAAAAAGATTTTTATTTTGTGTGTTTTTCATCAAGGAAACGTATAAAAACCTTCTAACGTATTGCAATCGATAATTTAACAAAAGAAAATAAAAGTCTGAAAGAACTTTCACAAGCTTTGAAAATCTGTCTTCCTCTGTTATGAATTCTGTTCTGTACTTTGTGAGAAACATACGGTGCTGAACACACAGTGCACCATTATTTATACAGAAAAAACATACTTGTCTGAAAAGTTTAGCTGCTATTATCAGGTATTGCAAAATACTTAAGAAACTTTATAGGAGCCTCAGACATCTGTGTGCTTCTTCATATAAGAGCTCAGGAAAAATGGTCTGTGTCTAGCATGGTCAAGTATTGTGGTCTTCTGATGGGCAAGCCCAGGCATCCTGCTGGAAAGCACTACAGGTTTTTCTCTGCTCACACACCTGGTTTCTTCTCAATAAAAATGTGAGCAAGAAAGGAGAAATATGTGCTTCCACATCTCATATGTGCTGAAGGTTTTCAGTGGTGTATCAAGAAACAGGGAAATATACCCGAGTCCCTCAGTTTAGACATACTCACATTGTCTGAGAAATTAGGACAGTATTTCCTGTCCTGGGGTCCACCCTGGCTTAGTATTTCATGGTAATAAGCTAAGCCAAGGGTATAGCATCACAAAGTATCTAGGAAAGTAGAATCAGGCAAACTTTAAGCTATTACAACAATGGGCCACACTAAAAACCTCTGAGGCAGACAAAAATGAAAAATTTTTGTCATGGAAATTAGGGACATATAGTCCTCACTGTTTATTCTTAGTCTTTGAGTGAATCTCCCACAGGTATCAGCTGGCACTCCATTCAGTGTCTAAAAGAAAAATGCAGTCCCAAACTTTTGTTAGAGTCTTCTGACTAAATTTTCCTCTTTCATGTGAACAGAACAGATTTGTAGGGCTATTCTGATCTTCCTGCATATGTAGAAACACCAGTGCCAGCAATAAGAGTTCTTTGCAAGGAAGAAGAGCAGAATAGATAATAAGTGCTCCATTGTGCATACAGGAAAGGAGAATTTAGTTTTAATGAACCCATTACTTTCTGCTAGAGTGCTAAAAATTGCTACACTGAATAAACTAATTCAATAGATGTTGCTTTTTTTTTTTTGAATAACTGCAATGACTTCTATGAAACTTAATTTATTTACAGAGACTCTGTAGGGCAATTAGGTCGGCTTAGTAAATTCTTTATTTCCCACTGGATATTGTAATTCATAACAAACTAATTAATATTTTATCTGAAAATGCTACATACTTTCATTGTTGTTTATTTTTAATTAAAACTAAGGTGCTGAAACAGTCAATGACAATTACAAATACATGAAAGGCATTAAATATGATAATTTGAATTGTTAATTATGCATTATCACATTGACATGCTAATCATTTCTGGCAAAAACAGAGGATACTTTACTGAAATACTAATACAACTGCACTGACCATTTCAGCTACTGAGAAAAACTTATGTAGTGCCTGTACAGAATTGTAAAACTTAAAGAGAAAAATAGTATATGGGATTTATTTGTCTTTTGAAAGATAAATATTCACCATAAGGATATTTTCAATCTTCAAGCTGTGAAAGACAGAAATGCACTCATACCATAACATTGCAAAGCCAGAAGAAAAATTTTAAAAGCTTTTTCAGGAACCAGTCCAGCTGTGTATTTAAATATTGCAAAATGCATCATTGCATAAAATAGTACAAACAAGACTGGCATCTAGATGTGTCCCTGGTGGAAACTAATTTTCACAGGAAGGGTGTGCTAGAACTCTCTTATCATCAGTTGCACTGTGTAGCTGCCTCAAAACCATCAGAAACTTTGTTGGAAAGCCAAGGTTTTTTTTATCAAGACACGAAAATGAACATCACTGCTTTTTGCCCCGTGCTTTATCAGAACAACGGAAGCTAAAGTCTAATTAGCATTTTGGTCTTCTTACTTCAGGATCATGAAAGAAGCAAAAAAGTGTGAACTATTCTAGAATCTGATTGCTTCTGTGTTACAGCTGCTTTCCTTAGAGAATGTAAAGAAATAGCTGCTTGGAAAAAAAAATCAGAAAGCTCGTTCTGACAAAAATGACACAAATATCTCATCAAAAAGAATGCAATAGAATACAATTCCTTTCTGTCCCTTAAGGGCGTGAGATAGTGGTTGCATCCTATAAGATGTATATCCTATATAACAAAGGCAATTGAAAAGTTTTTCAGTTACTTAGTTGTGATTTCACAACTCAGTGTGTACAGTTTAATACAAGTTACTGTCTGGGACATAAGCATGCCTACTTTTCATGGATGTCAACATATGATCAACCTCACTTATAGGTGTTTCTCAGTATCCCTTACACCTTTTCAAGCTGTACCAGGTATGGTACCATTATTGGGACTGGTAGTGATGGTGTTTTTAAAGATACTTTTCACAAACAGATTTTATGATCAGTTCTATCAGAGTATATTAGACATGTTTTGTAAATAGAAGATCAGCTTGACTGCATCTATGTCCTGGTATAGATTCCAAAGACCTTTCATAGTTGTAGTCCTTGTACCTATCTTACTTTATATGTTCATGATTATTTATTATTTTGTTTCCCCCTATGCTGCTGAAAACAAAGCTAGAAGTTCTGTTCACATGTACATGAACACACACTCAAATTTTATAATGGTGACTTATTAACTAATACAATTAGTAAAATAAAATAATTACTCTGGCAACAAAATAAAATTATTACATTGGCAGTTTCTGTATTCTTTACGGGAAGCATTGTTTTCTCTGTAAACTCTCTCGTTTCAGCAGGCTGCAAAACCCTGGACACAAAATCTACTGTATAATGTCAATAGAGTAAAATTTATGCACTGTGCTTTGTGTAAATTCTGCTGTTGGAGCAGTCAAGGGGGAGAAAATTGGATGGTGTATAAGCTTGCTGATGGTGGATTAAATACTGAAATACATTGCAAAAGAGTCTAACTTGATTTATCAGCCTTTACTGTTTCCTAAGCAAATTCTATTCCTTGGCTGAGGTTGAACAGAAAAGGATATAAAAATGCACCAACTGCAGATTGTCTTGATAAATGTCCTTAACATTGTAACATTCTGCTTTGGCTGAACTGAAAAAAGAGAGGGAGTACAGTGATTAGACTTTTATACAAGCTATATTATTTTTTTTACATGAAATTATTCCTATTAATATCAGCTGTTTAGGAGCCCTAGAAAAGAAGTAAGGGCGTGATGGAGGGGTGTACAGACAGAAGGAGGGAGGGAGAAAGGGACAGAAAAAGGGACAGAAGGAGGAATGGACAAAATGGAATTCAGACTGTCTGCTAGATAAAATGTTAGCACTTACTCAAAAGACATATAATAGAAAGGTGCAGTTCAAATATAATTCAGGTTAGGGATAGATCCTTAGATCTTTTGAACTGTATTTTGTAGAAAACAATTTATTTCTTTCATCCTCTGAGCATTGAAACTCATCTCAGGAACTTCAGAAAGGAGAACCAGTTCCCATAAGATTTTGTATAAGACATACAATCAAACTCAGCTTTCCCAGTATAGAAATAGAAATGGAACAATAATGCAGAATAACAAGAAGAATTTGCAGACCTTGAAGATGTGCAATGAATTCCTATCTTAACAGTGTTTTTGCTTGTATGAGGCATTTTCAGGGAATGACACACTCTTTAATGCAAGTTTTCAGGAAATGCTGAACAGAGATTTGTAGATTAAAAAAAATACTTAAACTCTAGAAGATATGAACATGAAACCTAAAATTATGTTTAGACAATGTGGCATTTTTGTCTCATGTACATGCAGAAGATTAGTTCTGATAGTATTTTGCAAAGATGAAGTGTGTGTCTAAGAAATGTGAAGGAGAGCTTTCACTTGTTGTAGTTGAGCAGGTAACCAAAGAGCATAGCTGCTGGAAAATGTTTTAAGAATGAGACTGAAAAAAACTCAGCTCAAAACCTAAAAATTTTTGAACATGCCTATTCTTTTTCTAGAGATCATATCGCTCAATGTGCCAATCTTTCAGTCAAGGATTAGGACATTCTCAAACCAAAAACTTGGGTATAATAATTTTCTCTATTTTTGCCCCATATGAAGGAAGTAAATTCTAAGCCATTATTGTTTAGAGAAGTCTCCTGAAACTCTCTTGGTGTATAACATAAAATTCCATAGCTTCTGCTTTCATCACCTCAGTCAGACTCCTAGCCTTTTCAGCAAGTATTCTCCTCTGACACTGCAGAAGTCTTCAGATCACTGGGATATTTCCAGTCCCTGACCTGTACATTTTTTCTTGAACATAAAAACATACAGTCAAAAGTACTGGATTACATCGACATCTGATCTCTGAAAACAGCCAAATGTCTATCAGAAAGAGCATAAGGAAAAGGGAAAACGCATGCTTCCCTCTAATAATCTTCAGCTTCCAAACACTTATAACTCAGCCAATTAAGTGCCTATGTAACTCATAATAGTTTTCTTTTCCATAAGCTAATACAGCATTCCTTTGAATTATCTAATTTTTTTGTAAAAGTATTCCCTAGCCGAAATACACATTGTGTGTGTGAAAAATAAAAAAAAAGAGTATTAAAGAGTATTATTTTTCCATCTTCTGTCGCCTTGTGTTGTTTCCTGACTATTGTGTTTAAACACAGTGAACAATTCCTGTGAAGAAACAATTCCTGTCCACCTCGTTCATTCTGCTGGTATGGCCATGAATTGTTTCCTGTGGTAGGTCATCTCCAAAAAAGCAAGAGTGTTCATATCTTGTGGTTTGGTAATATTCAGAATATGCTGTTAGGCCCTCAAAAATCTGTTATGTGTTTAAGTTCCATTTGAATTGATAAGCTTTATATATGTAAAGACATTTTAAATTACTGAATATTGTCTACAGATTTGTCAAAAGATGGATTATCAATTACACTAAAATACCACTATAGAAACAGAAGGAGATTATGGGGGGGAGGGATTAAAAGGCTCAGAGATGCTCTGGCAGACAAGTTTGAAGGAATACCACTAAAAATGGGAAAAAAGTTCTATAACTCTTTACATGTTAGCATTTTTAAGGTTATGTATGTTGTTGTATGTTTTATAGATTTTATACCCATATTATTTGATGTGCATTGCCAAAGGAGAAAAAGAAAGGAAAGACTTTCAATAAGAGCATACATAAGCGTGCCAAATAACTGTATACAAATTCAGGTGCCCTTTTTGTTGGGATATCTCTTTAAGAAATTATTTAATCTAATGACAATGGAGTGGTAATGACAATGGAGTGGTAATGACAACAACTTAGTCAAGAGAATACTAAGATAATTTCTTTTTATAAAAATTATTTTTGCTTTGTGCTAAGTTATTAAACAGTGTTTAGCTGTATGTGAAATAGAGGTAATATCACAAAAACTAATATTTTAGAAAATAAGTTGTCAAACAAAAAGATTAAAGTTAATTTTTTTCACTCTTTTTTTTTATTTGGTAGTGTTGTACATGAATGGGATTCAAACCTTTTATTAGTCATTTAATATCTTTTTTCTTTAAGCAAGAATTTTCTTCAGGAGAAATGTTAACTGCCTTTAATTCTGTGGTATTTTTGTTATCACTTTTTCTATAAGGAAGCGCTTTTGGAATGTCAAGGTATAATAGCAGAACGATTCAGAAGTGTTTTGCCATGTGAATGTAGTTTTTGTGGTTAAAGTTCAGTATCATACATATATTTATAGAGAATGATATAATTTTTAAAAAGAATTTGAATGCAATTTTTGGGAGAAAATATTCTCAACAGCGTAGGAGCTTAAGGGTTGGTTTGCAATTTCAGGTCTGTCCTTATGTAGTAGAAGCACTGTAGCACAGCTCTCAAGAGGGAACCCTATACTGCAGTGAAGTCAGGCATCTGATGATCTGTTATGCTTCTTCAAACTTCTGCATATTAAGTCTTCAGTTCTTTACCACTTTTATATACCTTAAGTGAGCAATCCTTATACAGATTATTTATGGGAACATAAATGGAGTATCATTTTTCTGCCTAAGGAAGCCATTAGAAATAAAATATATCTCAGCTAACTTGTTACCTGCATAAAGCTAAATTATGTATGTTCTCCTTTAAACTGTGTAAACAAAAGAGATACTTGAAAAATTCATCTAACTCATTTTTAGGAAGAGTTGAACTGTACATTCTAAGGCTTTGTTATTTGCATGAAATATGAAGTGAGATGGAGGTGACTGGTTGAAATGGAATAAACATAGGCTATTGATATTAAAATTATGTGAGAAGAATTGTCACCCTAAGAGCTTCTAAAATGCTACAAATGGGTATTGGGTGAGGTATCCTTCATTTAACCTTAAATAAACTCAGGTTTACAAATCCAAATCCTTGGCTCAGACTGAACATAACACAACCCCAACCAACACCCTGAAACCAACAGGTCACTTTGAATATGTCAGACATAAGACTTACATATTTGACTCTTCCCTTCCTTTTCCTTTCCCTGCCCACACCTGCACCTCATACAACTATGATACACTGCACCAAGTCCTCTCGCCTTTTGGTCCTCTGTATTAGATGTAGCAGTTTGGGATGACCTATTTTTCTGCTAATGAGCTATGCCTGTAGATATGGATTCTGCAAAAGAGGCTGAAAATGCCACGCTTGTGGTTTGTGACATCTCTCACGATAAGGGACCTTACAACCAAAGAAGTCCCTGTTCTTTCCTGAAGTCTTATTTAGCAGTGAGCTAAGTGCCCACTGTGTGACCAGTCAAATACCAGAACCTCAGAAAAAAATGTGGATTCTGAAAAGTATATTTAAGATTCTGATCCCTTGTCTTTAATGGGTATTCAAAGCATGCTTATGTTAAACAGCCCAAATGCTTGTTTTTAGAATTCACTACTGTTGAGGTCTTTACATTCACTGAATACTGATTGATTCTGTGCCGGTCTTTCATTCCTCAGCATCAGATAATTTTGATGAGATTTTTGAAGCCTAAAATAAGCAAATGCAATATACTTCTTTGAAAATTCACCCTAAAATGTTATATTTTATTTTTATCATTATTGCAATGAGCTGCTTACATGCCTTATTTTTTTATGCATTTAAACATAACACATAATTGTTCAGAAAATTATCCAGCTATGATGTTCTAAAAATGTTATGCATAACATGCTGCTGGATTAACAGTTCCTATTCAAATGAATGAGATTTCTGCTTTACAAGTCATTTTGATAGAAATAGAAGTACCAGTGCTAAGCGTTTGAAGATTCAGAAATCAAAAAACCATTACATTTGGCTGTAGGAGTATACGGTTGTAATACTTTGTGACTACTTGTGGAACTGCTGTTCTGATGTGGCATTGAAGTTGGATATACACAAACTCATTCTGTGAGTCTGTGTCTAACCATATAGACACATATATTTGTATATATATATAGGCTGGGCGCAGAATGGATTGAGAGCAGCCCTGAGGCTGGGAATCTACCAACATTGGGAATGTTGGTAGATGAGAAGCTCAACATGACCTGGCAATGTGCACTTGCAGCCCAGAAGGCCAACCATATCCTGGGCTGCATCAAAAGAACTGTGGCCAGCAGGTAGAGGGAGATGATTCTCCTCCTCTACTCCATTTTTGTGAGTCCCCATCTGGACTACTGTGCCCAGCTCTTGGGCCCCTAACATAAAAAAGACATGGACTTGTGTGGCAGGAACATACCCCCGCTGCCCTACTCCTCCCTGCAGGTCTAATGGTATGGTACAGGGAGCACGGTGGCTTGTTTGGCTGGAAGCTCATGAGCTACTGGTCATGTACGCAAACAACCCCCAGCCACATACCCCAGATACCCAAGCCCTACAGACCACCTCAGGCAATGAGCCCACCTTGGAGACACCTTGACCAATGAAAGCTACATGACTATGATCAATAGATGACCACAGTTAAGATCCAACCAGGTTATAAAATGGGGTCCCCAACGGACACCCCCTTTTGTGTGGTTGTCCTCAGAGCAGCAGGTCTGTCATCCGAACCTCTCCCTTTGGGTCAAGATGTCACCTAAAGTAACTTCCCTGCGACTGAGTGTCCTCACTTTTAGGAGAGTGGTTTGCGCATTTGAACCATCATTCTAAGCTTAGAGTTAATATGCACAGTGTAGTAATAGTTCCCAATTGACATCCTGAACCTGTAAAAAGTTACGTCTACCAAAGTTTTTGTAGTATAAGATCCTTGGTATTTTTTACCGTTCTACCTTTTTTTGTGACACCATTAAAACCTGATTTTTTTAACATCTTTTGTTGGTCTTACACTTCCGTGACAAGCTGTTTGAACAAGTCCAGAGGAGGGCCACAAAGATGATCAGAGGGGTGGAGCACCTCTTCTATGAAGACAGGCTGTGAGGGTTGGGGTGGTTCAGCCTGGAGAAGAGAAGGATCTGGGGACACCTTAAGCGGTCTTCCAGTACTTAAAGGAGGCCTACAGAAAAGGTGGAGAGGGACTCTTTATCAGGGAGTGTAGTGACAGGATGAGGGGTAACAGTTTTAAACTGAAAGAGAGTAGATTTAGATTAGATATCAGGAAGAAATTCTTTACTCTAAGGGTGGTGAGACACCAGAACAGGCTGCCCAGGGAAGTCCTGGATGCTCCATGCCTGGAATTGTTGAAGGCCAGGTTGGATGGGGGTATGAGTAACCTGGTCTAGTGGAAGGTGTCCCTGGCCATGTCGGGGGTGTAGGAACTGGATGATCTTTAAGGTCTTTTCCAATGCAAACCATTCAATGATTCTATGATACATAAACAGAGGGTACTACTATTGTCTTCAGTAAGGATTAATTCATCTTTATATTAAAACTTCAGATTAAATAATTGACATATCAAGTTATTTGTGAAAGACAGTTTTACATAGTGATTTAAAATGAGAGAATATCACTTTTGCATTTTTTGCAATAAAAGAAATATTTTCTTAATTGAAGAAAAGAAAATTACAAGAAGATTATTTTTTTTTCCCCCAAGGTATGTGGGGACAACAGAAGATAACAAAAGACCTTGTTTCACCTCAGTTTCACAATAATATATCAAATTTTTATGAAGCATGTAAGCAGATACATTTTGACAAAGAAACTGGAATAATGTAAATGTGAATTAAAAACTGATCAAAAGACAGAAGGTATTGTTAATAGAAGGAAAAAAAAACCCAAAACAACCCACAAACAAAAAAAACCTAACTGAACAAAACCTTTACTGAACAGATGTATTTCTAATTTGGTCACTACGGATCAGTTTTTCTTCCTATGTTATGTTAGCATGGAATGGAATGGAATGGAATGGAATGGAATGGAATGGAATGGAATGGAATGGGGGAGTACTCTTCAAGTACTCGAAGAGAAGAGAAGAGAAGAGAAGAGAAGAGAAGAGAAGAGAAGAGAAGAGAAGAGAAGAGAAGAGAAGAGAAGAGAAGAGTATTTCTGTTTGAGCTAATTAAATGTCATTCATCTGCAAAACAGGAAGACAGAACATATTATAAAACAAAAATTTATTAAAAGATACATGTTAGTAAAACTACTAGCAAACACAGAATTAATCCTTTTCCAAACAAAAGATTGATTGAGTTAAAAATAATTTGTTGATTTAAAAAGAAAGCAAAATGAGTCAAACATTCTAGTGGACCATATCCACTGGAATATCATAGTACTATAAAAAGGTGACTGAGAAGCTAAGCAATCAGCAGAAGCAATGCACCGAGTTCCATAACTGACAGCTGAGATGAGCTGGTATAATGCCGGTCATGTGAGAAAAAAGAAACAAACTGAAATGAACTCCATCACCTCATGAGAATCTGAGTGTGGACCATGCACATTCAGCATATTATGGACACCTATTTTAGATTTAGAGTATCAACAAATAGCTATACAGTAGAATATAAAAGATATATAGGATGTTAGGAAAATACTAAAACACTTGAGGAAAGGTAGACAGTAAATATTTTTCTATTCATAAGGTATCAGCAAAATCTTGGAGAATGGAATACATATTTATGCCAATGTAATATCTCCTGCTGCCCTCGTCCAACATTTCAATTAAAAAAAAAAAATAACACTTACCTTTGGTACACAGGATATTAAGAGGATACTTAGACTGGGAAAAATGGTAGAAATCCTCTTGAAGTAATTTTGGAAAGAACCAGAGTTGCTGAGGCAGAATGAAAACATAAGTATCTATAATTCTGAGTAAAGGTATGCAATTCTGAGAAAATGTAATATAGCAAGGTACAAAGCAGATCATGATAGCCATATTTTCATGAAAAAAGTGCAATTGTATGAGTGTAAGACATTCCTGTCATACTGAAATACTCTGTGGCAGAATGAGTCATATCTTCTCTAAGGAATAGGAGAGAGGAAAGAAGTGCAGAGAACCTAATTTGGACATACAATAAGTAGACAAGCAGAATTTGCTATTTCTTCAGAGCAGAAATGATACTTTTGCAGATAAGCCTATAATTGCAAAGGCTTTAGGGTGTTTAACAGATTAAATAAATAAAACATAAAAATTAAATTATGTTTTAATTTTGAACTATGTTTCCACATAAATATAAATACATATGTGGGAAGTATTGCTGTGTTTAGCTTATGAGGAATTGTGTGTAGATTGGAGAACGAAGAGAAGAGTACGGCTAGAAAACAACTGCTTTCCCAATCAGAGTTTAAGCAAAAAAATCTGTGAAGCTCATGTTTATGTCATGTACAATCAGTTAGAACCAGAAGCAAAGCAAAGCTTGTCTCTTGCATAAATGTTAAGCAAGAATGATCACTGAACAATATCTATCTACAAAAAGAAGCAAACTGGTTGAGAGGTCTCACCAGAGAGTTTAGACTTTGAGGAAGAAAAGAAAATTAAAATGAGGGAAGTTTCTTTTTGTTTTTCATATAAGAATGATTGGCCATATAAAGAATCCACCAAGGTCTCTAATACATCTGACATTGTGGCCATTTAAAAAAAAAAAAAAAGTACTTTTTTTCTAAAATATAATGTTCTACTATGAACAGGTATCAATTATGAAATACACTGAGTTCTGTTTCAGTGTGGGTCCAACTAGATGATTGACACAGCGTCCTCTTGCTTCATTACTTGCGAATCTAAGTAACCTTTATTTTGTGATCTTGTGTAAATGAGAATAAGATTTTCTTTGAAAGGTGATTTGAAAAATGTTCTGATATTAATGAATGAATTGTTAAATCACAAAAATGTGTGTACTGTAGCTGGGGGCTGCAAACGAACAAGTAACAACTCAGAATCAAATTTAGTAGCTATAAAATCGTCTTGGTTCATTTAATGATATAACTATTCTGTCAAACCAAAATAAAAGTCTAGCAGCTTCTTTAAAGAGCTCCAATTCACTTTGTAATACAAAAAGAACATTTAGTTCCATGCCGAGATTTAAATGTCCGGACATGAAGGAAGGGTTGAAACCTTTTAAAAAAAGCAAATTTAATTTGGTACATTACTCTAATCCCTGAAGACTTGACCGAGTGAGTGATTTTCTATAGACAAAGGATTCTTAAAGTTTTTTAGAGCCAGATCACAGTTATGATCTGGCTGCAATTCTTCCCACTTCCCAGTCTCTCTGATTATACCCCTCAAATATCAGTCTTTTTGCCTTTATCTGTTCTCAGGTTGAATCATACAATTCTCCCTCAGTTAGACTGAACTCTTAACAACAGTGCCCTGTACATCAGCTGCACTATCATGCTGCATCCTGAGGACTTTATTACCTGAGGGATTTGACTTCTGGGAACTATGGGCAATGATGAATATGCCCAAATACTTGTCCTAAAGCAGAACATTATTTACTTTTAAAAATGAAAAAAAGCATCTTTTATGAAAAGATGTTAAAATTTTTTAAATCTATACATTTCTCACCTAAATCTTTCTGTCCTTCACAACAACTTATGTAAAGTTAATATTCTAATAGCAATCTTCATAAAAGAAACTCAAAGGCTGTCACCCACTAAATAATTCCCCGCCCCCCCATTTATTAGTAAAGGCTAATAAATTTGCATGACAGGGTCCCAGGAAATGTCTGGGCTTTCACCACAGAAAGGTGAGCAGACTGTGATAACTGAGTGTATAGAAACAAGCCCACATGTACCTAAGTGTAAGGGGCAGGGACCTTCACCGGCACTACGCTCACCCCATTGAGCAAACCAGGAGGCTGAGGACTGACTGTGACACCCACCAGCTCCCGGCTTGACAGAGACTGTCACCATTAAATTTAGCACTCAGAATGACCCTGGAAGGGGAAGCACAACACAAAAGAAAATGGGTAGATACTTAGAAGACTTCTTGTACAACAATTTTGACTATGATACTAATGAAGCTTTTCTCCATTAATCTATATGGTGAGTGTCAATACTGCTGTAACAGGAAAAATGACAACTGTAGAATTTTGATGAGATTGGTTTACTCTAGATTTTACATAGGCTAACAGTAAGCGCTTTTTTCCAAGTATCTATTCTTTTCCCTTTTGCCTGTAGCAGAGTTTATATTCTTGTCAGTTCCATGACTTTGACATAATTGTCAACAGTGATTCAGTAAGCTGACAAAGCTAAGAATATCATTGCTTGTTAATGATTTTAGTAAGCCTTTATTTTTTCAGAGGATGGTTTACATTGTTGTTTCTAATCCGAGTGCTTTTTTGTAGTACATTAAATAAATATCTTCATAAGACAAACTTCTTAATAACCAGATTGATGTATGGTATTTATAAATTGTTGCATAGTGGCTTCATTTCCTTTGCAAACTGCGTTACGTTCTGGCAGTAAGACTGTACTTTATACATTTGTGCCAATTTTACAATCTCATAGACCTATTCTCATTACAGACCTGAAATCTAACTCCTTGCCTGACTAAGCCTCACACTTTATCACCACAGTCTAAGCTAGCTTCATACTAAATCTTAATCCTAACTATCATCTACAGGTATGACCTCCCCATTTTGAGCCTGCGCTTGTGAGCTGCTAGTGAACTCACAGTCAGACTAGCCAACACGTAGGACAAGAGGCCTGAGTGGGGCCAAGGAACTTGAAGGTTTGGGTGCCAGCTAGTGGAGGAGAATAAGTGTCTAGATCCAGGTACTGGAAAGAATGAGTGACTGGGACCAGCTACAGCAGAGGGCTGTATTTCATGTGGGCATGTAATCATTAGTGAACTTCAAGCTGAATTAGCTGATGAGAAGTCCAGCACCTGGAAAAACCCACGTTGGAGCTGGTGTTTGGATCCAAGCATGGATATTGGGTGAAGTTAAAGTCCACACTAATATTTTCATCTTAAAGAAGATAGTATCTCTCTTTTTCAACGGTAAATAGAGGTTTCCAAAACCATGATTATAATGTGATGTAGTTTTAGGAAAAAACTTCATTACTGGGGTTCTTCAGACTCACAGTCTCTGTATGCAGGAAACAATACACTAAAAGTTTACTTTCTTTGATCAAACAAAAGATAGTTGCTTAAGAATTTCTAAGGCCTATTATCCTAAGACTTTAATAGTATAACTTAGTAAGCTCCTTTTTCCCTTTTATACTCTATGCACAATAAGCACTTTCATTTTAATTAACAGCAGTTACTGAATTGGAAACCATGTGCATAAAAAAATATGTATCTTGTACTGTTGTTGGGTCTAATACTGATTTTATTCTTAGAATCAAGAACAGAAGATAAACCTGCAGTCACCTATATACTCATCACTAAGTTTTAAGCTATATCTACTTTGCAGTTCTGACATTTTAAGAAAATCTTGAATATCAGCATCAGGACATAGAATTAGATACATCATGATAGCTCAGTGATTTTCTACCATTTCAGGTAGTTTGGTCTGCAAGGCTAATCTAGTAACAGATGTAGCAGAGTATGCCTGTGAAAGCATTATCATAAAATCAATTATATCTGATGACTAAGAACAATATTCCATACTTTTGTTAAAAAAAAAAAAAAGAGGAAAAACCGTAAAAGTAAGAAAGTAGGAATTTATATCTTCCCCCAGAGGAAGGTAATAGAGTCATAAAACTCCTTTACTACATAGTATAAATCAGTGATGATTATCAGATGACTTGTTAACAGATACTACGGGAAATCCTAAAATAAGCATCATAGTTACCATGTTAATAAAATTTTGCATAATTGACTCCTGTGGACATAAAAAAAACCAGAAAAAGATGTGTTTTATTACTCACCTGCCAAGATGAGGAGCAATCTGTCCATAATGATGAAAAAGGACTAGTTAAGAAGCCTTAAATTAATGCCATTAAAATATACGAGACCAGGCAACAAAATGTTGACTAATTCAGTCCTATAATGAAACAGCTAATAACATACTCACCTATCAATAACATTATATTTATTACTATGAAGTAAGTGAATATGGAGAAAAGCAGAAACAGTAATGCTCATATAATCAATATTAATATGCTACTACTTCATGAAAATATTGCTTAAACTATTGAAATATTAAGTTTATGGTTTTGGAGCTAATCCAATATATACAGTACAAGAATTATTTTGAAACAAACAGGTGAGAAACATATATTAGAGTCCAACAGATTAAAGATGCAATTCATCTTCATCTCTTTCAGGCATACAAATGCAGCCATTTAGTCTCAGCTAGTCCCAGATCTCCAGTCACTGCAGAGAGTTACACCTTTAGAAGGTATTTTACCCTATTCTAAGCTAGCTGAATAAAACCTCAGTGTGAAGCACCCTTTTAAGGACCTAATTCTTCACTGACTGTGGAAGAAGTTTAGATTTTAATTTTAATCTATAAGGCTAAATATTTAGATAGCTAAATTAGTAAAGATGAAGTGTGACTGAAATCTGTATTTATCTTCCACACATTATGAGAAGAAAAAATCTGAAAACATTCCATACCCTACTTTTACATTCCATATCTCACTCTATACCTTAAGCCCGACTTGTAGGTGATTTGGAACTACTGTAGAGTGAAGAGAAGCGGATACTCTGATATGAGATAGAATAATAAACCTTGAAAAAATTGTCTTCTGGAGGATACACTTAAGTAGCTAAAAAGGTAGAGTGACATATTCTGGCTCCTCAGGAATAAATGCTAGGGACAATGAAACTATCCCATCAGAGTACTTATTCATACTTATCAACCAAAGTAATTTGACATCTTATTGGCTTAATTTTTCTTTTACTAGAAACTGAAGTATTAATATCTATAAACTGCATGCTTTTTTGTGTTGTACAGTTCATATACTTTAAATCATATCAACAATGTCCTGGTTACATGAGGCCAAGAACATAACTTCCTCAAATAACAACAGCAATAATAAAAAATCTTTGGACTTCCTCTTTTTCTTCTATTGCTTCTATTCCTTCTAACTACTTTCTATAAGATGATTAAATTAAGAAAAAATAGAATTAAAGACAGAATTTAAGAATATCATATCTCATAGCTCGCTTCCTTATATTGAAATTCTAATAAAGAAAAGCTATAACTGAAGAATCTGATACTCTATTCCACAGATACTTAACATAAGTACTTATTCCAAAACAGTGAGTTAAAGCTATTCATCTATTTTTTTAATATTCTCTTCAGTAATTCAAAATGTGTACTCAGCTAAGCAATCCACACAGCTTTAAGGATTTTCTGTTTGTTTAGGAACCCTTCCCACATGTCTGTCCCCCTGTTCCCTTTCTCAAGTACAAGAGAGGAAGTTGTGCTTTATTTTCATGATATGTAATAGTGGGGAAAAGAGAAATTTTGAATGTTACATTTTTTGGAATTTATTTTACATATATTTCTTTCATTTGCTCCTTGAATATTATATATTTTTAAACCAATCTCCTGTAGACATAGTTTAATGTTTCCCAAGCAAATCTTATTTTCATAGCATTTATCAATTCCTGCTTTATTTTATTCTTTGAACTATAACAGTGCATCAGTTGTAAATGTGTATCTATGTATGTGCATCTGTATCCATATACACAGACATATTTATGCTCCTGTTACATACCAAAATATTTCAATTTTTTAGGTGTTCCTTAAGAAATTACTTAAAGTTTTGATCTTATTTTTACTTCATTGAAGGCCACATTTTTCATTTGGGGCCTAGTGTTTTTTCTTATCCTAATTCCTTGTTGAATATTTCCTTCATAGAATTTTAAAAGAGAAAAGTTTTTCTTTACAGAACAGTGGGAGAAAGTGTTATGTACCCAGTGATGTCCACTGTCACTCATGAGACGGGCCAGGTGATTGAGGGAATACCCTGCCTGCTTATCAAATGGTATTTGCAGGATTTGGGTAAAGCCAACTACACAGGGAAGGGAAACTCTTATGCCAGCCCACCACGACTCCAAAAAACTCAACTGGAGTGCACTTATCTACAGTGAGTCTTTTTTATCAACGGCTGTTAATATGATAAATTACTCAATGTCTAAAACAAATAAATAAAGTCACCACAAAGAAGTCCATGTCCATGTGTTGTTCTGTGATGTTATAAGCCCCGTCCACCAGCCACTCTGCAGACTCTCAGGTGATGTGCAGAGGTAATTTCTTCCATCCGTCTTCCATGCCTGACATGCCCAGTCAACACTCAAAATTTCTTTCTACTTGCTGCAGTCTTAAAAGTGCCCGAATAATTTGTATTAACACGGAGTTAGATTAAACACAAGTAACATATTCTTTATTAAAAAGCCACCTTTTTACTAGTTCCCTGTCTGGCAATTATCTAACCAGGGGTTTAGGTCTACAGTATGGTTATAGTTTATTCAGTATTTGTATAATCATTTCTTCCACTGTCTATGTAAAGCGCATTGCAAATTATGTTTTACTGCAAAGACATTTAGGAATCTCTGACTACACAGGGACTGGTGTTACTCCTTTTACAAGAATCCCTTACTGTTAGAGCACTTTCCTAGGAAACAGGAGACTGATAATCAGTACATATTTCTCTGTCAGAGACAAAGGTCTAAAGGCATTTGATGTGCTTAACTTTAAATAACTTGCCCATCAATCAGGTAGACACACACAAGACAGAAGTCATAGCTGGGAAGCCTGTATTACCTTAATCTTTTGTATCTACAGCTCTAGTTATATGGCAAGCTAAAGGCATCACGGTGGAGGAACAAATGTATCCACAGTACTTCCCAGGGTGATTTAAAGAATTTATTAACTGATTGTTTCAAGTAGCTCATGAAAAGTGTGTGTCAATCAGTAAAAGTCAAGCTGAATTTGAATATTTGAATCTTCTGCCCATCTCCCAGAACAGTTTTAAGATAACAATAGCGTTGTGTATCCCAAAGGTAGTCACAATGCACTATATATTACTGGAAATAGAGTATCTTACATAAATTTGATCTCTGTTTTTATCTTTTCCAATTCTTTGGTTTAGTAACACTGTCATTGCTCTATTTTTCACAGTAATCTAGGCAATCTTAGATTCACCTTTTTCAAAAAGCATCAAAGGAGTCATGAAAGACTGCCACAGAAAACTAAGTCGGATTTGATCACAGGTGCTACCACAAATTGCATTAACTGACCATTGGAATACCTTGGCTTAACATCAGATGTACTTCTGACTTTGTCTTTGTGTTAGCATCGTACATTAATCTATATTTTTTCTTTTTAATCCCTCACAGAATAGATATTGTCTTCATTGTAAGCATTTAATTAAAGGAATATTTTCAACATACTGATTTCAATTTATCTCAATGAATCTCAGCAAGCATTTTTTGAGAAGAGTAACAGTGTAAAAGGAAAGATCTGCTGAATGTGGATAAAAAACTAGTTATGACAGCTAAAGCATGGTTACACTCTGCAAATTTAAATAGATGTTACTTTAATGCAGGAACAATTCATCAAAATTTACGTCTTTTTATTGTTATCAACATTATTAAGGAGATTTTCTAGACTTCGTGATTTCACAAGACATAAAATATTGAATTTTTAGGACTCTGCAATATTATTATGAAACAACATGTGAAATAAATTAATGCTACTATTTAAGAGATGTTAACTATTACCTGACTGTAAAAATCTGTGCTGAATATTGTTGTGCACAAGAAAGGTATTCCAGGTAATAGAAATGTCTGTGACTTTAATATGATATTTGTATTCTATTCCTATTTTTCATTTGTAGTACCTTTCACTCCTGAATTTCTGAAAAGGTATTTCAAGTAATTGTTTGCAAGTTTATTAAAAATATGCTCTATTCCAGCAAACTATTGATTAACAATACCAAAGAAGTACTCTAGAGAAATAGTTTACATTTTCCTATTTGTAAGAAGTTAGTGTCTGAGGGGACAGAGTTCCACAATGATTAACTAAGGAAATTATTTTATATAATATTTTAATGATCTTGGGACAAAAAAAAAAAAAAAGCATTCCTGCGAAATGTGCTGACAAGAAGAGAGGAAAAACTTTAGACAGAAGCCTCGAAGAAGTAAACTGCATAGCTGTGAGCAGTGAAATAACAGATATCAATATTTAATTCAGCAATACAAAAGCCATAGGAACACAGAATACTTCAAGTTGGAAGAGACCCATAAGGATCATCAAATCCAACTCCCTGCTCTTCACATGACTATCTAAAACTAAACCATATGACTAAGGGCATTGTACAGGTGCTCCTTAAACTCTGACATGCTTGGTGCCATAACCACTTCCCTGGGGAGCTTGCTGCAGTGACTGACCACCCTGTCAATGAAGAACCTTTTCCTAATGTCCAGTCTGAACTTCCCCTGATGCAGCTTCATTCCATTTCCTCATGTCCTATTGCTGGTCACCAGAGAGAGAAGATCAGCACCTCCCCCTCTACTTAAGGAGATTGTAGACTACAATGAGGTCACCCTCTCAGCCTTCTCTTCTCCAAGCTGAACAAACCAAGTGACCTCAGCCACTCCTCCTAAGTCTTGCCCTTGAACCCATTCACCATCTTAGTTGTCCTACTCTTGACACACTCTAATAGGTTGATGTCCTTCATATATTGAGGTGTCCAAAATTGCACACAGTACTTGAGGTGGGGCCGCATCAGTAAAGTGTAGAGAGGGACAATCACCTCCTTCAAGTGGCTAGCTATGCTGTGCTTGATGCACCCCAGGACATGGTTGGCTGTTTTGACTGCCAGGGTACACTGTTGTGTCATATTCAACTTGCCATCAATCCAAACCCCCAGATCTTTTTCCATGGGGCTGCTCTCCAGCCTCTCATCCCCCAATTTGTTCATACAACCAGGACTACCTCGTCCCAGATGGAGAATCTGGAACTTACTCTCATTAAATTTCATACGGTTGGTGATCACCCACCTCTCTGGTCTATCCAGATCTCTCTGTAAGGTCTCTCTATCCTCGAGGGAGTCCACAGCTCCTCCTAGTTTAGTATCAATGGCAAACTTACTTAATGTATGTTTGACTCCTGTGTCCAGATACTTTATAAAAGCATTAAGAGCACTGACCTTAAAATTGAGCCCTGGGGAACCCCACTGGTGACTGGCTGCCAGTTTGATGTAACCCCATTTACTATAATGCTTTGAGCCTGACCTGTTAGCCAATTACTCACCCAACGTATTATGGACTTGTCTAGTTGAATGTTGGACATTTTATCCAGAAGGATACCATGAAAGACAGTACCAAAAGCTTTGCTAAAACTCCCAAAACTCCACATCTACTGGCTTCCCTTACTCAACTAGAGGGGTGACCTTGTCATAAAAGGAAATTAAGTTAGTTAAGCAGGACTTCCCCCTCATGAACCCATGCTGGCTATGACCAATGACTGTGTTGTCTCTCAAGTGTTTTCAGCAGCTCCCAGAATAACCTTCTCCATAATTTTACCAGACAATGAAGTGAGACTGACAGGCCTGTCATTACCAGAGTCTTCCTTCTTACCCTTCTTGAAAATTGGGACAATGAGTCAAGTCATAGGGTAAAATATTATTGATGATAACAGGAAAGTCCGGAGTTAAGTTAGGAGTTCGCAGATGGAAATGAAAGAGTTAGAAAATCCAGATTGTAGTGGTCAGTCATAAGGATGATGTAAATGCAAATGGTAAATATGTGTTTAACATAGATAATTTAGGTAAGTTCAACAGAGTCAAAAATTTTTAATTCCATTGTACAAGGCCAGTGCCTCATTTGAAAGAGTATTGGTATTAACTCATGTCTAACAGGGAGGCATATTCAAATGAATAAACACAGAAAACAGTCGATATTCTCCAGGGGACCACTGTCATTCAGAGAGAAACAGAAAAGTTGGGGGAATGGGCTGACAGAAAGATCATGAAATTCAACAAGGACAAATGTAAAGTCTTGCCCCAGGGGTGTAAGACCCCCCGGGCAGCAACACAAGTTGAGGACTGATGAATGGGGAGTAGCTACAGAGAAAAGGCACTGGGTGTTCTGGGTGACAGCAAGCTTAATATGAGCCAGCAGTGTGCCTTGACAGCAAACATGGCCAGAAGTATCCTGGGCTGTATTAATGGGCGCACAACCAGTAGATCAAGGGAAGTGATTATTCCCCTCTACTCAGCACTCATTAGAACTTATCTAGGTATTGCATACAGTTTGGGGCCCATAATACAAGAAAGACATCAAAAAACAGGAAAGTTCAGCAAATGGTCACCAAGATGGTATGGCCACTGGACCGTATGCCTGAGACTGAAGTCAGAAAGGTTTAGACTGGTTATAAGGAGAAAAGCCTTTTCTCCATGAGGACGGGAAGGCAGTGAAGCAGGTTTCCCAAAGACGTTGTGTAGTCTCCATCTTTGTATCTTCAGAGGTTTTCAAGACCAAGGCGGACAAAGGCTGAGCATCCTGGTCTGACCTCACAGGTGGCCTTGCTTGGAGCAGGCAGTCAGACTCAGGTGTCCTGAGGTCACAACCCAAATTATCCTATGATCCTAATTTAACATAAAAGGAAGTCGTTATTACTGGAAGAGTATTTTTTTTTCACACACACAAACCAAACAGAATGTTTATAAACACCTTTAATTGTTACAGCAACGAAGTTCTAGAACAGCCTATGCATTAGACAAGCACCAGAAAAAAGTCTGGGGTTTTTTTGGGAGGTTTGGGTTTTAGGGTGGGGTTTTTTTCAGTTTAATCATTTAATGAAAGGGTTTGCATAACTTGTTTGACTGAAATATTGAGAAACAATATTATTTCTATATTCATTTACCATTTTCAACACAGTCAGAGATCTGACTCTAAATTTTCTGCAAGTTGTTTGGAAATATTTTCCCTCAGAACAACCATTAATATTTTGGGGGGTGAAGCCTACCCAAAAGAACCACTCAGGAATGTAAGCTCTTGACTACATCTGCCCATCTCTAACTCATTAGGTGAATTTGGTAAGCCCAAATAAAACAAGCCAAGCACAGGTAATTGTTATGGGGGAGGCTCACTGAAAGCTCAGGCAAAGCAAAAGAATGACTTCTTTCTGGCAAAGAAACAGAGAAACAGAGGTGAACTCTTAAGGGCTTTATATCCTTATAAGGCATTTAGGGCAGGATGACAGAAGGTGACAGTGACCCAGGCAGTGATGACTACTTGGCTTTAGATGTAGAGAAAGTCAGACAGTTTGGCCTGGGCTCAAATGTTCAAAGAGATCCATGACAACTTATGCAGAGCATCTAAGTTTGAAAGCAATAAATGGAAATAGAAAATTGAAATATAAAACAATAATCTCACAGGGGGTGAGGGAAACACAACTGAACTTCCAAACTGTACCATAGGTGGAAGTTTGAGCCCAGGGTAGAATCATTACACATGAAGCCAGTTTGCCAGCTAGCACTTGGACATCTTGACCAGTTGGATGAAGGAGTGTCCTATTCCCCGGAGTCCATGTTACCGGCCACAGACAGACTGGAGAACATGACTGGTGTGAGTTTGTTGTGTCTGTAACAGGCACGAGCATGCATGTGCATCTGCGTTGAACAGAACTTGCCCTCCAACCCCAACAGCCATCCTGCTCACTAAATCAATGGTTGATTTTATGTCACTGAGTGATGTGTTCTTGTTGAACACTTGCAGACATGGGATTTCACCCATGGTGCAGGTACTATTAACTATTCCATTCAATGGTATCGGCTATCCAGAAAATGAACAAGAAAATCAACCCCCTTTAGTGCTATATAGAACCATGGAAAAAATTATGTATAATCAGAAATTAGTTTACCATAGGTGAACACCAAAAAGAAAATGTCCTTATTGTTTATGTCCACGGTGGTCAGTCATTCTTTGAACGCTTCAGTCCATATTGGGAGAAAGTATTTGCTACACCTTTTAGCTTATCAGAGAAATAATTAAATATTTAATATAGTAAATAGTGCAGACTTTTTACCAAGTGCTTAGCATAAAAATAATAGCATTGCCAAATATATAGACCAATTTGCAAGGCATATCTATGTACTAGACATAATAAGAAATGAATGCAAATGGAAAATAGCAAATAAATTTTTATTGAGCCTGCTGGATAATTTTTATTCCACAGTTTGTTAATTGGATGTGACATACTTTTGACTACAGAAAACACATTTAACTTCTTCTAATTACTTAAAGTAGGAAATGGTTCATATTTAGAAATATGGTATTGTCCAACTTGTTGACTGTTATTGGTCTCAGAATATGAGAAATTTTCTTTGTCACAGTGAATTTTATTTTCCTTTTCTTTAGCAGTAAGAACTATAAATCAGATAGAATAGGTCATATAATCTAATATTTAATATTTTCTGAGGTTCAGATTGCCATGAACATCTCATTTTTGTCAAATAACTGCAGAAAGGCATGAAACATCAGAATTAGTCATAGAGGTAGAATTTCTCAAAAATGTGTTTCTGTTCTTTAGGAAGCTGATTCTGAGTCTCCAGTGGGAGATCTGTCATTGACTTGAATAGATATGAAATCAAGCATGTTGAGGGAAATTTAGGTAGCTGAAATACTTTGTTAATGGATAATATAATTAGAGATTAAAAAACCTTAGAACTTAATCCCTAGCTATCCTTCAGAACTCCAGTAAGTTACCTACTGGTGAGCCTTTGTTCATTCTCTGAGATATCTATTCAAAGTTTTTGTAGAAAAGCTTGATTCACAGCTACCAAAAAATTGGAATCTGTGGCTTGGCAAGATATCATAATACCATGAACACAGAAATCAATTCCATTCTCAGCGGTTTAAATTATTTCCTCCTTCCTTCCTCTTTAGACCTAATCTAACCATTTGTAAGCACAGAATTAGACACTGAATTAATAACATTAAACTTAGAATTATTTGGAAGAAACAACATCATAATTTTGGAATAAGTACTGTTAATGTTATATCATATATTTCTCTAGTTTTTGATCAGGAGAACATACAATCAGTACTTAGTTCACTTTTCAAATGGAAGCTATGAAAGTCAAGTGGAAAGTAGACATGTTAAGTCCCTCTTGGTCTCTTCTGCACATTATTAAGGTTGCTTAAAATGACATGACACCTGTTGTATCTAATGGGTCCCCTTTTATCCCAAACCATGATTTGCCTGACATTGATTGCATTCACATTAGCATGTTAAGTCAGATCAGCAGTGCGTTTTTTGAATCAATCTCCTATTTGTGCCCTCCCACTATGCTTATGGAAAAGCCTCAGAGTGAAGCTGACAAGCTCTCAGATGAAACTGAAGTGCTACAGGGGTACAAATTAGAGTTCTCCAACCAGTAACAGCACTTAGCCCACAGGGTCTTTCTAGAGTGAGTCCTGAGGAACTCTTCCTCTCTCCTCCAGAAGGCAGACAATGTGGCTGTTGGGTGTCCAACTGAAAGCTAATTCTACTGAGCAACACTATTTGCTAATGTAATCATAGCCTTTCCTTTTACAGTCAGAGGAGACAGTCAAAACACCAAAGTGGAGTATGGGTAAGTAATATTCACTTTCTATATACAAATGTTAGGAGGGTTAATTCCTTATAACATGGTATTCTAGTAGTGAAGGCTGATCAAGCTCATAAAAAGTAATTACACTGACACCGGGTCCAGAGGGCAAAATTAAGACCATACCCTATTACAGACCAGCATCTGCCTTTGTAAGTGATTCTACTCACTTCATTAGAGCCATTCACAGGATTTGAGAGGTGCACTTGCTTGCGAGTTTGTTGTGTGTAAGAGATCTGAAGAGCAGACATACCTTCATTTCAGCAAAGACAGAAGGCAACACATTTCTGAAGCTACACAAATACTAGAGTTGTAGTGATAACAAGCAACACTATTCCTTCCAGAATTTCATCCGGATTTTTTCTGCCTTCCAGTAATGTCTCACTCTAATCCTTGCAGTTTCTAGCTACTCACCTTGCCACCTGCTCTGAGTGGCAAGGTCACTTTTCAGGGGTGGCAGCAGCAAAAAGGGTCAGATGAAAACTTTTGCCTGTTCTTCCAGTTCATCCTGTCTCTAGAGCATTTCTAACAAATGTCCTTTGGTATTTGTGTCTGAGAGGCTGGCGTATACAACTTCTGAACTAGTCTAAAAAAGCATTATTCCTTTCAGACAAAACAGAAAATGAAAAGGCAATTTAAGAGGACCTTGAAATTTCAATTATTTATATAAAGGAAAAGAGAAATAGCAGTTTCTTCTGCAAAGGTTTAAAAGCAATGCCTTCAGTACTTTAAGTTACAAAACCAGATTTTGGGTTTTTATTTTGTATACGTATTTATCTGCAGTTAGACAATCAGCTTTCCATAGATTTTCCTCCAGTAGTATATTATGTTAAGTTACAATTTTGTCTCTTCTCAGTTCATGGGAGGTATGAAGTGGAGAGAAACTGGGCAGCTTTAGTTTCTGCCCTCTTCCACTTAACGAACAAATATATTGGTAGAATGCTTCTTCCTTTTGCTTGTTTGCAGTTGAGATACACATTGTGAGTTACAGAGTATAGAATTCGATTTCCAGAAACATGCAGTTTGTCTTAAACTATTTTCTTATATATTTTTATGTTTTGAAACAATATTGCATTTGTTAGAATGCAGAAAATTATACTTGTAAAATGTGTGATGAAGATGCATTTCTAATGATTATACCATCAATTTACTAAAAATTCCACTAAAAAAAACCAATTTGCTTTCATTGATAAGAATTTCATGTTATGATTTTAGAATTATGTTTAGGTCTCTGTAAAAGAGACAAAACAGACCTTGAATACTTTTATTGTTTGTGTATTCCTTTACCGCAATTTTTTAAAGACTTGTAATGTATTCAAGTTGAGCATTTTCTGCCTCTTTCTTAGTGAACCATCACATATTTTAAAGTGTTTGTATCCCATATCAGTTTGGGGAAAAAAAAAAAGCACACACCAACCCCCCCAAAACCAAACACCACAAGCATATTAAAGAACTAAGGAAATTCATGCATTCCTCTTAAGCAATGTGGCTGTAAAATAATCCCTAAATATCAAACTATTTATCAGAGAGGTATGTGAAGTAGGACTTGAGTGGTGATGCTTCAAATACATTCAGAAGGATTTCTAAGCTGCAGAGGTTAAAAAGCAAAGGAGAAATATTTAAAAAAGACAGTTTTCCAGGGATTTACTGTGAGCAAAATGTTACAGTCTAATACTCTCTGACTCTTAGATATTCTACATATGGAGGGTGTAATTTTTAATATCAAATTTACTTATTGGAAGATATTTGGATTTTTGATTTAGCAGTGTGATAAAAAGTGTACTGAAGTCACAAAACAAGTGTAAGCTGCACTTTGCAAAATAGAGCAATTGCAATCCTCAGTTCGGTCACAACCCCAGTGTGATCCCCATTACTGGTCTTTATAATATGTTCACTGACAGAGCACAACAGCATCCCCAGTTGCCAAGAGGGAATATGTGTGTTGAAGCCAGCTCAAGCCCATTGCTGTCTTCAAAGTCTTTTTGTTAGTTGTTGAGTTTTCATACTCTGTGTTGGGCTGAGACATGTATTTACTCCCCTCCGTGTGGCTCTGTTTCACTCAGGTGGATATTTACACTCTTTTAATAGACTCAGGAAGAAACATTTACACCACCAATTGATCCACGCAGCTGTGATGTAGTCAGTTGATCTACTCAACTGACATAACTGTTTATCTCAAACAAAGGCCAGCCTCTGGACCCCCTTGTGTGGAGATAAAGTCTTTGCAACAGCTGTGGTCCGTCACACCCTGAGCTTCATGGGCACATCATTCTTGCCCATCTCTTCTGAGCTGTCTTCCATTGTGGGGGTCAGTCAAGCATATGCATCATTTCTCTACCAGTTACAGCTTAGCTTACTTAGCTTAGCTTAGTTTAACTTGGCTTAGTTTAGCTTAGTTTGGCTTGCCTTGAGCCTCCCCAACCACCGTTACGGGAATGTTTTCAAATATCTACCACACACATCTAACACAGAAAAGTAATGACTGCCTTTAATAAGGATAGTAGTAAGATCAATAGTAATATGAGACCAACAATATTTAGCTGGAAATAGTACCTCAACATATCATTTTATTCTGCTGGATATCGTGTAAATCTAATGTTGAGGAAAGACTAGTTATAAAAACTAATTAGTAACAGCTATGAAAAGGCAAGTATGTTGAAGGGTTATTTTCATGTAGACTAAGTGGTATCTCAAACTATTTCTTCATAATATTTACCACCTGTAAATAAAAAAACCCGATGCAAAATATCTAAGGAGCAGTGATATAACAGAAAGGGAATGTCAATCGCAGTTAAGAGAAGCAGGATGAAGCGAGAAATGCTTTGGTCAACCTTGCTTCTCCTAAGTGCAGAAGATAATACCCTGCCCTATGAATGGGAAGGAGGAAAAAGGCAAACACACACATCTTTCTATTGTAACTGACTGAAAGCTAAGAAGAGGGAAAGGAGGACCTCATTGTTTGCCTCTTTTGCTTCATATTCTTTGAAGGCTGTTTTAAGAATAAGTACTACCCATACTGCTGTTGTACCTTACCTGGTGAGTAGATTGAATGTTGTCTGAATTATAGTTCTAAAATGCAATGGTTTTGAGTGATTGCTAGTTTGGGAATCGGAGTAGAATCTTTCTTTTGGCAAAAAGCAATGTGGTGCCTACTTGCTTGCTTTTCCTTTTCACCTCCACATCCACTTCAGAAAAATCCATGTTTTCCACAGTACATAGCTCTGGGTGTTGCACAGGTTTGATGGGAGTGAGACAATGAAACAGTTAAATAAATGCATAGTTCCCAAAAAGATGAGCTGAGGTGCATTTGATCTAACTTAATGTGCCTCTCAGAAACTAGAAATTGGATTAATATTGCTTGTTCATGCTTGAAGCACAGAAAATTGCTCAAAGGCAGATGGAGGGAGAGCTGAAAATCTAAAAATAAAATTCCCAGTGGAAATAAGGATTTTCACAGTTCAATTTTGTTTCTTCTAAGGTATAAGTCTCAAGACGCTGAAGTGAATAACTCACACGAAGGAAATTTAAGAGTATTATGTAGCTTGACTGTAGTACTAAATATTGTAGAAAAACCCAGAAATATGAAATCAAGAAATATATAATTGTAAAATTTATCTTCATTTGCAAGTAGTGAAATACTTGAAAATTGAAAATAGAAAGGAGACATAGAATACAGCCACATAATACCAATTACCTGTATTCCAGTTGGCTATTATTCATAATTTTATGGTTTAACTTGTTTATGAGACAGAAGAACATTTATCATTTCAGGAGCAATGGAACACAACCATGTTTGCAACATTTTTCAGGTTAACAAGAAATACTTCGTGGACATCTGAAGTGAATAACATTCTGCTATCTATAGTTTTTGTCTACCAACTGGTGAAAAGCATAAATCCCTAGCTACTGGAATCACACTACCTCTAAATAGTTAACTCTTTTGTCTCCATTGTAACAGGAGATCACAGTAATTATAAGTATACTAAACAACTCATAAACACCGTGCCTGTTATATATTTTTCTGAAGTTAAATAGCATAAATTAGTGTATACTAAGATTACCTATCACTGATTTATTAAATACTATACTATATTCATTTTCTGGCACTTTTTTCTTCTGTCCTTGTAGTGCTACATAGCTGTAGCTCTAGTAGGCTAAGGAAGTGAATAATCTAGTTTAACATTAGGTGTCCAAAGGTTGTGTGTTTAAATCTGAATTGGACACCTCAGATGGTCTTAATATAAGAGCATTTCCAAAGGGTGATTTACCTAATCTTAGTTACATATTTTAGAGTGAACAAAAATTATCCTATGATTACATCTTTTAAGTGACTATCAAGTGTCTGGAATACAAACTTGGAAGTAATAATTTTATTTCTAGATGTCTTAACCTAAGTCTTTACATACTAACAGTAAGCTGTCAGCAGTTTTCCTGAAAGACATGTAGACTGTGAAGTAAAATGACTGTTCTCAAATCCCCAAACAAAGTAAGTTTGTATAGCTGTGTTTATAGCTTTGCCCAATCTTGCATTTTTTCTTAATTAGATATGATTTGTGTATAATGGAGAAGTGGTAAAGTCACCATATTTAGCCTCATTCATTGACAGAAGCTGCAATCTGCAGATTTCTGAAATCTTGTCAGATACTTCTAAGGAAAAATAAGCACAGAACATACTACGCACATCCAGTTTGGGGTACAGTAGTATACCATTGTGAGTCTAAGCAGGTAAACTGTAGATGAGCCAATAAGTTAGCTTTTTATTATCATTTTTTTTTCTATTCTGCAACTATCAAATAGTTATCATTGTGTTCAGGTATGAGGCAATTGATCCAATTCTCCCCTTTTGTCTCCCCATGAAAATCACCATGCAATTATTTTAGTTTTGTGTCAGAAAACAAAATGATAAAGATAAGTCATGAGTTTTACACTAAAAGCAGTACAACAACAAATTGTTAGCTTTTAGTATTGGTTTTAGGTGAATGATGTACTTATGAATATTTCCCTTTAGAAACAAAGTCAAGGTGTTTTGCATAGCCAAAAAGATTCATGAATCATGAATGAGGAAAAGAATATTTAAGAAAAATGGAAAACATAAAAAATATTCTTTTGAAACAAGTGATAAGATTTAACAGTCTCATTACATTTTAATTGGGGCAAAATCACACAGAAGAAAACAACATAAATCATAAAATGCTAAACCTTGATTGCCTACAGAGGATAATGACTTAAGCATAACCTTATTTTAGCAGTTAAATATCACTATGGAGATTAGTTTATACATCTCCTACTATTTATTTGTCACAAAAGGGGAATTAGTTGCATCACATTTCATTTATAAGGAAGATCTTGCTGTTTAAATCAGAAAGAGTAAAGTCAGTTTGCCTTCTCCAACATCTTAAAACTAGACCTATGAATTAATTATATCCAGGGGCAGCTCTTACCTTGGCAATAGTGAGATCTGCTCCCAACAGAATTTAATATCCTTTGATTAAAGTAATATGACCTACAGCATCTTTCTGTGACTTGTTTTCCTCTTGCACTAAGCATGAAGAGCACATATGCTATCACTGACTCTGGCTCCAAAACACATTGGAACAGGAAATGTTGAATTCTTCTGTAGAATCAGTGAAAATAGGTAGCTGTCTTTGAAGACCTCAGAAGGACCAGCCTGTCTGACTAACTTGGGTGCCTAAATTTCTTAACAACAATCGTGTGATAACTTGTGACAAAGTTTTTAGTCCTACCTCAGGTTGCAGGCTTTTCAAAACTGGTATGGTTTTTAAAGTCAGCAAAACCTGTACTGTGCATGTGGTGATTACCTTGCCAGCATGAGGGTGAATGAGGAAAATACTGACTCTCATATTATTTTTTCTGGTGAGTATAATGAGTATAGAAGGAAGAAAAAAAGGTAATTCAAATAAAATTCCAAGAGTATTTTCAGAATAACTCTATCACTGATCGAAGTCTAAAATCAGAGTGGGAAATGGATCCCATAAAATTCCTCACTTAGTTCTTCACCTCTCTAGTCAATAAGAACTTAATGTTGACTTTCAAAATTTGTATTCATAAACAACCAAGAAGCTTCCTAAGCTTTCAACCCAATGAGGCATAATTCTCTCTCTGACATTGGCTGATTTTGTTCTTTAAGACTGTGCTGAACTTTGATCACATTTGTGAAGCCTTTTTTCTCTTTGGATTCTCTGATTTCTAAGAACACATGATCTTATTCTGAAGCTTTTCACTTGATCAGTCATTTTATGTGCACTAGTAGGTCTTTCTCCTCATTTTTAACTCCTTTCTTGTTTTTACAAAGAATGTAACTGAAAAGCTTTCCTTTAGTCAATCTTGCTAATGGATAATACATTTAACGGCAGGCAGATTGTATGCAGGATGATGGTATCAGCTTCATCTCTTTAGGAAAATGGGATAAAAATAGTTATTTTCATCCTCTATAGAATGCCTCCCTGTTCATAGAAGACTGTTTAAACTCTAAGTTAGATGCACATTTCCATGCACTGTGATTCACCCTATTTTGGTTTTGTAATAGTCCATGTTTAAAAGAAAAAAGAGAAAAAGTTTAAACATGTAAGTAGAAGTTCTAGGTGGCTTTTATTTCAGGTCCTGATACATATTCTAGTTGATTCTGAAGCTGTCTCAACAAGTTTGCTCATATGTGCTAGCTATACTTGTACAATTTATATCTTCATACTCTTGAGTCAGATTGCAGATTCTTTCCTAAAGAAACATGGAAAATTAAAACACAGGATCTATCTGAGCCTACATTTTGAGAGATTTCAGATTAAATTAGCTGAGATTTGAATTTCTTCTCTTTACCTACCTTTTTTAAGTTCTGAAATGTTATATATGACAGCATAGATAATAAAGATATCATTTTAGGAGTTACCTGTGCCTTCTGATTTACAAAATCTGATAGACTTCAGTTTCTATAAACAATAAATTTACAAACCAAGACAGATCAATCAGTTTTCCAGAAAACAGGTGGAAAAAATTGTTACTGATAGTTTCATGTGCAGTGTGCATATAGAAAATACTGTAAGAAAAAACAACAAAAATATTGGAAAAAAATATGGACAAGCTTTTCTTTTTTTAAAAAAATCTTTCTAGTGTGTTAACAACACACGATATTGGCAACTATATGTAGCGTAAGAGAAGGCATTTTTTTCCAGTTAAATTTACATATCCTTATGGACACCATGCCAGATGGCTGTTCAACACTTTTTCTTTCAAATTTCATGTAGGAGAAAGAAAAGATTTGCAGAACTTTAAGATGTTTTTGCTTGAGTTGTCATTTTGTTGTCTTAGAGCAATGTAGGGTTTTCTGACATTGAGGGCAACACATCCCACAGGGTAGTTTTTCGCCAGAGAGGTGTTTTTAAAAGATGTTTAAGAGATGTTTTTGAATTGTCAGCAAAGAGAAGACAAGTACTTAGTATTTTATGAGCATTTCTACTGCTCTTTCAACATATGGCACTATAAACAAATGCAATTTTCTGACTTAGTTTAGTGAACGGACTACTGAATGGTGCTTTTAAATTATCTGAGTTAAAAAGGTCAGTTTAGCATTTGCTTCTCTTTAGTTCAGAAACACAATAGTGAGATGGAAAGAGAGAAGTCCTTTCATTTCCACAGCAGGGAAGTATCTTTTTTTTCCTGAAGTATGCAGCAGTCTTGTGTAAGTTCACGTGGGGGATGATGGATGCTGAGTTTGGAACATTGCATTCTGTAGTGATGGAGGAACGTGTTGGGTCACATAATAGGTGGAGAACTTTAATAATTCTTGTGATCCAGATGAGAAGTGGGACTCATATCTGGCTCTTCTAAATGTAAGACATCAGACACTTTGCTTTGGCACAACACTATAGCCTGTTTTTAGCTCTAAGGTCTTGTTTATAAATTGCAGCTGATTGCCCTATCAAAGATCAAATTAGGTTGACCAAGCTGGCTTTGATATGTGACTGTGCTTTAAATGAACAAAACACAAGAGCAGAAGGGGAGTAATCTGCATGAACTTTAAAGTGCTTGCTTTTCCAGCTGTACTGCTATTTCTATTTGACAAATATATAGCTATATCTTATTTATGGACATTTTTGAGTCATGTATTAAAAAATGTTGAGACATGCTGAGACATCTCAAATATTAAGACTATGTAAGGTAAGACTAAACATCTGGATTTAATTTGGTTGGTTTGTATTCAAAAATCAGCAACACTGTGCAGTTCTGAATGCACCTGAATTATGCTGAAGGGTTGATAGGATATTTCCACCATGCAGATGTGCTGAGTATCAACACTTCTAACTGTTGGATATTTTTAAGTGGGAAGGTCTCATTGTAAAATACAAGGGTAACTTATAAAAAACTCCTCCAGTAGTTTAAAAACTACTCTTGCACAAAGCTTTCCTAAAATGTCACCAAGGCTGCTTGATTTGGCCAGACTCGTCAGTGGTGCCCAGCAACAGGACAAGGGGCAATGGGCACAAACTGGAACACAGGAAGTTCCATCTCAGTATGAGGAAAAACTTCTTTACTTTAAGGGTGACAAAGCACTGGAACAGGCTACCCAGAGAGGTTGTGGAGTCTCCTTTGGAGATATTAAAAACTTGCCTGGATGCATTCCTGTCCAACTCACTCTAGGTGAACCTGTTTTGGCAGTGGAGTTGGACTAGATGACCTCCGAAGGCCCCTTCCAACACCTACCGTTCTGTGATTCTGTGTTGTCAATAGCTTAGTTTGGGGCTCTTCTCTGGACAGCTCTGCATCCCATGACTCCTTTTCTGTTGCCTCTTTCTTCTCAAGATATGCAATAAATAAAAATGCTTTCTTCTCCATCCACCTTATATATATCTCTAGCTCCTGTACTGTCTACATGAAGTTCATCTACTTTTTAAAGCTATTTCTGATTGAAAAAACACAACAAGCAGACAAACAAACACACCAATATATTTCAATTTAAAATAATATATTTTTTGCTTTGGACCTTCCTCTCAGAAGTCTTGGGAAAAGGTTGATTAATATAAGACTTTCAGTTACTACCATAAGGAGCTCAACAGAACAGCATATAAATAATTGAAACAGAGATTATTAAACAGAAGTCTCAGTATCTGTTTCTGTCCTCATTAAAATACTTTCTATGGACAATAAGTGAGTTATTTGGTTTTGGTGTTGGGTTGTTTGGTTTTTTTGTCTTCCCCCTATAACAATATCTCTTTTCACTATATAACAACTGTTAAGATTCTGTGACTCCTAATTATATGAACTACAAAAAGAACATAAAAATATCATCTTTTTCTCATGGAATTTGGAAAAATTGTCCATTTATGCAATGAGACTGTGAAATACAAATTAACCTGCTTGCTTAAAGGAAATATGATCACAATATCAGATTCTCTCCTGGAAGCCTCTGAGGAAAGATGCAAACCCCACTCTATTGTTATTTTATTTTGTGTCTGGAATCTGTCTTGGCATTGCCATTCAGCATGAAAACAGAAGTTCTCCTCTTTATTCATTTCTGCTTCTGTTCCTGGACTATTCAGAAAATAAATTATGCAAAATAACATCCTGAGTGGCAATTAATAAGAAATTGTCTGCTTGGAGGAAACAAAAATATCTACATGCACTTTGTTTTGTTTGCAGTTATCCTATTTCCATGGGGAAATTACAACAGCTAAATCACAGCACATAAGGATAGATTCATCTATGACGCGTGTTCGCAGTGTTGCTTTTCACATCTTTTTTAGTGACAAGTGGTACAAGTGGCCATTTGAAGGCAACATGGGAATAATTTTGAGTAACGGATATGTGTTCCTTAAAATATTCATGTCACACAGTCCTGTCTTGACAAGCTGTTATTCAATCATTGTGTCTATGAAACAGTACCTACAGCCAGAAAACCAGGAGGTTTACTTTTTGATGATTGCTTTATCTTTTTTCTTTAAAGTCATCAGGCTGAGATTGTTATTATGTTTTGGAGGTTAAAGTAGATGCATCACAAACACCAGTGTTAAAAATGTTTTGCATTTACTCAGTTAATCATTATTTGTAGCACTGCTTAGAGGTAATTTGTTTATCTTTTAAAAATAATGTTTATATAGCAACAGTGACACCATTTTTAGTGGGTTTTTTTATGTACTTACTACATAGGCAGGTCTGAAATATTTAGATATTATTGTCATTTAACATGAAAGGGAGTGGTTTATAAAACTGAGTCTCAGGAATGTTCCAATTTTTTATGTCAGCAAGACTGCTTATTCCATAGAGAATGAATATTATACATTCCATTCTGTCATTTCTAACTTTAGGAATCTGTATGTTGAACATATATATCTTGAGTTAAATCTCTTAGAATCCATCTTCTCACAAAGAAGAAAAATAGATAACCTTTGTCTCAGCATGGCAATAATCATCTTAAGTAGAGACAAATAGTGTAATACCAAAGGAAGAGGCTACTAATATGGCATTTCTTCATGTTCTCTGGAATTTGCATCAGTTAATTATGTCTGTCATCAGAAGCATTTAATAACATATTATAAATGGATATGAAGTCTGAGAAAAGGGGAAGATAGCATATGCTGAAGCTATATTACTAGTTTGTTGGAACATTCCCTACAAAACTGAAGTTTACTAAAAAATTCTAGCCTAATCAGGCCTTCCAGAGACTCTCGACTCCATTTCTTTCCAAACATTTTTACTTTCTAAGAACTCACTCCTCAGTATAAATTCCATGACTGTCCATAGTTTTTACATTATTTGCTGGTTTAGGTTACCTTTGTGCTGGGTTTGTGAATATTGTTTCAGGGGAACTAATTCTTCTCCCAAATTGTGCAGGGAATGCATGTAACTGGGCTGCTATTGCAAATTCTAGTCAGAATACAGCTGACTATAGTCAACAAGGACAAGACGTAAAAATTCCTTTAGTAACTGAAGAACCTTTATTTGTGGTGCTTCTCTTTCTCATCTGGAAAATAAAGAGAAGGGTGCCTTTTAGTGGTGTTGGTAGGAAAAATACATTAGGAAATTTAATGGACTGAATGAGAGCTTTTATCTCCTAGCTAGTCAGGTTTTGAGGCTTTGGGGCTGGGTTTTTGTTGATTCTTGGCCAACAGACCAGCTGGTTTACTTATCCACAGCCTGATTAGTTTATACAAAGATAGACTTAATGAACTTTTACCTGCATACTCTTAAGTAGGTATGCTGTGAGTGGAAATGCTTGTCTTGAATAAACACTTTTATGGAAAATAATGTTACATTGTCTTAGTATTTTCTAGTAGATTCCTGAAATGTATTATTCAAGGTATAACTGTTGTTGTTCCTATGAATAGGTTGCAAAATACGTGTAGTTCTTAGCCTCAGAAAATCTAGAGAGAAGTTTGAGATTCTATCTATTTTCAAGGTTTCAGTTTCAGTGAAAACCACTTGGAGAAGCTAGTGCTTTATTTTGTTCCATTGCAACAGCACACCTGGGATCACACAATCTCATTTTAGGTGTTCATGTGACCATCTATATAGGCACTTTATGATCTAGTCTTTTAATTAAGTTATCAGTATTTCTCCCTAGTGGACCTTTGCCTTAGTCAATACAAAAGATGTTGGATTTTCCTTCATAAGCAGTTATTCAATATTTATGTTTTGTCTTCTTTGCTTAGCCCATATTATTCTAGCTCTGTTCTGAACAGCCAATTACTCATGCTCTCACAGGACTTATCTGTGGTGCTCATCACCATATCTATGCTATTTGAATGCTTTAAAAATATCAATGAATTCATATGTATAAAAGTTCCTATGATGAGAAGAGACATTATAAATATTATTTTAGAGATATTAATAAAGTGAAATTAATAGTTTCCACTGGAGTTTAATGGTGAATAGTCATAACCTTTCTGTTTCATGAAGGATTTTGACATCTGACTTCTCACTAAACTTGCCTCCCTTCAATTTCATTCTTCTTCTAAATCAAACCCATAAATAGTTGAGTGCTCTGTGGGAAAGTGTATATGCATGTCCCCAGTTCCACCAAAGAAACAATGTTCCTGCAACTCTTTAGAACACATACTAACGAACAATGCAGCCAGGGGTCCTGTGATTCTAAGACATGGCCTACCAAAGAGAAATCTATTGCTGCTAAGCAGGAAGGGTTCTGCTGGACTCTCACTAATTATCAGAGGAATCTTATCAAGACTGGATTACCTCCTTGAAGCTATTCCATTTGAATTTTAATGAAAAGCCTATGCAACAAATAAGTTTAATTTCCACTAATCTCAGCATTCAGTTTTTCGAGTTGCAGATCTGATTTTTCAGATTAATTGGTACTCAATTTACTGTTCAAAATGAAGATCTCCTGGAGTTCTGTTACAGTTTTTAACTGCAAATTAGACTAGACTCAGGTGAGCCTTCTCATGGGTGACTAGTGGGAAAGATTTAGTTCCACTAACTTTTTCAAGGTTACATAGGACCCCTGCAGAGAAGGGGATAGAATCAAGTTCTCAGCAGGCACCACTCCGTATTTTAGTCATGAGAATGACCTTTCTTTTTGTGGTTGCCAAACTCACCTTCAATATTCTATGTTACACAGAATGTTCTGTGCTCTCCATGGTACAAAATACGTCCTTTTCAAAAGACTTCCCTTGGAACTATGTAGTGTCTTTAATGTAAAATGCATATGGGAATCAGGTTGCCATAAAAATGGGGATGCAAAACTATTTAAATATATATTACATCTTTTAAATACAAGCAGACTTTACAAATGCACTGTTCAGGCACATAATGGTACATCTGCAAGGAAATCAAGGCACGTACCCTTTCAGTTGTGCAGTATTTAGGAAGAATTCTCCATTTCTTTATCTATGTATTAGTTTTAAGTCAATACTGACAATGATAGCACTGACATTGCTGGAAGAGTAAACACTTATATGGTGTCAGTAGGTCTTCATTACCTTGTTGGAATGATCAGACGGTGTGCAGAGGGACACCAATCACTATTTTTCCTAACAAAAAATTGAGGTAATACTCACAAATCTTTCTTAAAAAAAAATCCTCAAAACATTCTCAGAAACTTTTTACTTTCTCTCAAGATATAACATCCGTTTTTTTACTCAAATTACAAGCAGTCAGGACATACGTATGACTCACTTGCCAAATTTCACTTTTAGAAATCAAAACCACTTAGTGTTAAGCAGTAAAACTGTTAAAAATGAGCATATTTCTTACAGGTTTAATACAGTACTAACTTACTTAAGAAATTTCAGGGAAGAAAAATGTCTTTTCCTAAGATCATCTTGTAGCCTGAAGCAAATTCCTATAAGCACACTGACCAAAAAAAGAAGGTAGATATTGAAACACAAATCAAAGCTTTGGTCATACATTCCTACATTAATTCCTATTCTTTATCTGTAAAAGTCTAGAATTGCTTTGTCCTGCTATCTTTAAAACTAAGATAATATTTCATCTGTTTAACATAATAGAAGGCATGACAATGCACAAAGAAGTTGTCTGTCATGATCTTCAGGAGCAAACTATTCAAGGTAATTATTTTAAGAGGAAAACTAAGGAACCTGCAGATACCTTGTAACAATAGTATATACATTATTTCATCTTCTGACTCAGGCAGTAAATCCTGATTAGTGAACATAATGTACCTGATGAAATGATGTATGATAGTTAAAGTATGTTTTGTTGACTCTTGGTTTTGAAATCCTGAACTGTATACCCATTCCTTGGATATATACCATACAGGTATATTTTATGATGCAGAATTCATCTTCATTCTTAGTTGCCTTGAAAGGGAAGAATGTTATATTACAGTCCCATAAAAAAACTGACAAAAGGAAAAAGTAAACAATATCACTTTTCTAATGTTGTCCTAATCATGTAAGATTTTAGGCTGACAATGTGGCTTATGTTCATCTGTTCTTGTCAATCCAAAAAGAGAAACGATGCTTGAAAACACAGATTAAAGAGAATAACAACTTAGGGGCAGAGATAAAGAGTATTTGTGGGAAAAATTCTAAGAACTGATATAGTTGGGATGAAAATTAGACTAGGATTTAGGCTTTTTATTTTGTTTAAAACAGCAGAGATAAAATGAAGGGTTATTGAATGTGTCTCGTATGTACAGACAGCTTGTATTACATACATAAGTTTATTTAATGCCTAATGAGGTTTTAAGACAACAACAAACAAAATGTAAACTGACCTAAAAAAAATTCATGTGAGTAATAAAGCACTGTGTAAGGGCCTATATCTTGCACAAGCAATTAGGTTTCCATTAATATATGGTTTGCTTTGAATTATATTTCCTTCATACTTTCAGTATGCATCTGCTACCTGGTCCTGATGATTTACCACTTCTACAATCCCCCTGATCTACCATCAGAACTACCCTTGTAATAGGAATTCCTTTATTGCCTTTCATGGTACAGATTAATTAAAAAAGTTAATTTAAAGTCTTCACAATTTCACTGACATCTTTGAGGCAGTACTCTCTTTTTAAATGCTTTAAAGGAACTACAAGCAACTTCTTCCATTTACAGTTTGCCTTGCTAGGATATTTTTGGTTTCCAGAATATAATAATGAATGTTGCAGAGTGGCTCTATGAGAACGGGCACGGGTCCACAGAACATTTGTACAAGCAATCTCCTTGTTAGCATAAGGGCCTGATTACAGTGAGCCAGGTGCTGACAAGGAATTTACGAAGGTCATGCTGGCCTGGGAATTTAGTGGAAAACAACTTTGAACAGCAACATGAGGTGGGACTGACCTCTTAAGGAAACAGCCAATAATGAGCTTAGCTTTTGTAATATGTATGAGCTAATTAACGAGCATATAAAGCTTGATGATTGTGTCTCAATAAACGAAGTATGCTGATCACTCATATTGAGCGACTGTGTCTTCCCTCTGCTTGGCGAATGGCATGGCTATCCTTCGCAACAAATGAACTTGCTGATACTCCATCAAAAACTAGATTGATTCTCAGAATTTAAGCAAGAATCGACTTAGTACTATTCTGGGTCTATTTAGCATATTAATATATCTTGCTTATCCTGGAAATAGAGCAGCTCCTACTCATGTAAGTTGTCTTATGTGAGTAAACACATACGTACAAGGATCACGTATACAAAGGATATACTGCATGCACTGAAATCACATTTATGTTTGAAAAAAATGCATATAGGGATGAGATCTTAAATTATTTCAGCTATATTGAGAGGGAACTGAAGACATTTTGTACTGCTCAGAAAAACTCATAACTTGAATAATCAGTCCTTGAAATTTTCTGGGCTACTACAGTGAAGTTACTGACACATTTTCTATTATGTGTATCAAGTGTTTATTTACAAGATAACTGAATAGACTTGATTCAATGCCATTAGATGTCCAAGTCTCCCATCCGTTCTTCATCTGCCTCCCCAAGGCAATACCAGTCTCATATAGGTTTTGTGCCATATCTGCCAAACCTTCACTGAATATCTCAAACACTGCAGGGTATCTCAGATGTCGCCAGGTCTCTATGTGTTA